>LR999455.1:4512868-4517868 GCA_905216605.1 Arabidopsis arenosa | reverse complement strand
ACTATTTCTAAGGGTTGATTCCGAGCAAAGCTTGAAGAATCAAGGTTGTGGTTATGAAGAGGAGTTGAATCAAGATGAAGGAAGTTGAGTGGAGTCAAGAACAAGATGGAGAAGCCGTGGATATTGAAGATCGCTGAAGCAAACCTTAAACCTTCAGCCGAATCTCTGTGAGTCTTGAAGCATGTGATATTGGCACATGTTAGGTTTATTTGGTAGTTTAGTTGATTGATTGGTGAGTCTCGTAGCATGTGATTTGGCACATGATAGGGTTGGGTAGTCGTTTGGTTGATTGTTAGGTTTAGATGATTGATTGATTGCTAAGTCTCGGTGATTTGCTTAGGCGTATCATCGAGCAATTGCTTGATTGTGTGCGTTTAGGTGTGAGGTTAGGTTGCATGCTAGATTCTCGTTTTATCCTTAGTTGATTAACTTGAATCTCTATGCTTATGTTTGATTTAGTATGGTACCGAATCATGTCCGCGATCCTCGTGATCTGTACATAAATGATTCCGTACTTGTGTGATTATTTGTATTAGATACATATGATTCTATGTGTTATTTTTAACCATATGTTTCATTGTGTCTAAGTTGTTGCATTCTTAGTATGCGGTACTCGTGACTCAATGTCCGGTGCCTTAAGCATAATAAGAATTAGGGGTATGTCTGTCCTTCCTCGGCGGCATGTCAAGTAAGCCTTGATCCTTAGCTGGTCACTTACAACAAATTGACATAAGACTCGGGACCATGGCCGGGTAATGCATGACGATGCATATATTTCTGGTGTCTCTTGTTGTCATCCTTTGTGGGTTCAACTTGCGACGAAGTGATGTTCCGGTTATATGCCTTTAATGGTTATAGCTCGGGTGTTCACAGGAATGGAAGGCAGCATATCAGGGCCCATAGGAGTCGTCTAGATAGTTGGTGTCGCATGCATAATTTATTATCTCGTTACACGGACTTGTTCCGTGTAAGCATGCTTCTTGGTTGTTTGATTATTGTTGTTTCCGTGTGCATTCTCTGATTTGTTTGTATATTATTTATGCTTGATGTTATTGTTTTTGGGGTTGGGTTAAACTAATGATTGTTGCAGGGAATCCGAGCTCACTAAGTAATCTTAGATTACTTATGACTCCATTTTGTTTTGCAGGAAACCTTAGTGGGAACCATTAGAGGGATGCTCAGGACGTAGGAAAGCCGGTATAGAGTTGTTGCTTTTGTAAAACTTAGTGAGTTTTATTGTTGTGTCGATTTGAGCATGTAAGCTCACGGCGCCAATTTGTTATTGTTTTGGATACTTGTTGTAAAAAGGTTTATATGATATAATAAAGAGTATTTTCGTATAAGAGTGTGTTTCCATTCGATATTAGTCTTGTCCGGACTAACACAACTCGCGATCACGGTAAGGGTTGAAAAGCCTAAACCGCGGTCGTGAGGGATGGTTCGCGCGGATGGTCCGGCTAAGGGTCTGAATTCGTTTGGAACCTCTGTTGGATTGTCTGTGTGAGCTGTCTACGTGACGTTTCCGGGTCGCCCGTGGCTTGTCCGGCCATAGAGCGGTTCGGGGGCGTTACAAAGGTGGTATCAGAGCATGGTTTATGATGCTCACGGGACACACGTTTTCAAAATGTTTTATCGAGTAAATTGAGTCGCAAAAGCAACTAGGTAAACCGGTATGTCCTGAGTTAGTGGGAAATGGGTTAGGTATTACCCTTGTTATTGTTGCAGTTGGTGCGTTGGATTTGAATCAAGACTGGATGGCCGTGGGGGACCGCAACCAAGATCATCAAAGTGTTAAAGGATTATGGCCGAGCTTAGTAACGTGAGCTTGTAACTCAAGTGAGGGCAAATGGAGGAGTGAGTGAGATGTCGGAGAAGAAATTGAAGAATCATAAAGGAGGAATGATGGAGATAATCGGAGGAAGAAGAAACCAAAGACAAGTTGAAGATGTTGGAAAGAACAAGTCATAAGAACCGAAGGTAGTGGTAGCAACAGAGAAGAACGATCAAAGTCTACTCATCCAAAATTGGTGAAGACAATGATCAAGAAGATGAAGTAGTGAAGTTGATATCGGAGAAGAGTATGGCGTAATGGAAGATTAAAGATAATCGGAGGAAGAAGAAACCAAAGAGAAGTTGGAGTTGAAAAGGTAGTTGAGAAATTATGAAGCGGTTAAGCCATTTTAAGGAGTAAGTTGAAGAAGCCATCAGCGGTCCGTCCACCCCGGCCAGTCCAAAGATTGAGAAGTGGTGAAGGTATCAAGTAAGTCAGTGGGTTAAACCTTAGAGATAGATTTTTACCCTTAGCCTTCTTGACCTAAAGGTCTCGTCTGAGGTACGTATGGGTTCTATCTATTCTTTTGATGTGATTGTGTGATTGGTTGCGTGATTGATTGAATGCTTGCTTGCTTAATTTTATTATGCATGCTTTAGCATTTAGTCTTGAGTATAGTAAACTCCGTAGTGTCAAGTGATCTTGCACTTCCGAGTTTTTGTGTGTAGTTTTTAAGGGTGTCTTCATAGTTGGAATAGTCAGTTAGTAATTGAATTATTCCCCGAAGCCAATCCCTTAGAGTAGAGAAGTGAGTAGTTGAAGTATCAGTGGTCAACAGAGAAGAGTCATCTCAGCCGATCAGCAAATGATACTCAAGAAGCGTGAAGTTCAGTTAGTCAAGATTCAGTGTTCAAGAAGAGTCGTTTGAGGCAAAGTAGTAGTTGTAGTATACTTAGGGAGCAGCCCTAGTATACTTATGTAAGTGCGATGGATATCAAGAAATGCCGGAGATGAAGAAGCTTTCCTAATCACTCCAACTTTCATGTTGCCGATGATTCAAGGATCGCCAACGAAGGAGTTTCATGGTGTAAAGCGTTGAAGATGCAAGAAGATCGTGGAAGGATTATCTCCAACTTGGAGTAATCCATTACCATCAAGGTTGAGAAAGAAAGTTGTCGTTAGCCGAGATAATGCAAGAAGCAATCCGGCCAAACAAAAATCAGAGGATGGAGAAGTACCAAGGTTGATCAAGCCGTATTTCTTGGAAACGAAGTATGTGTAAAAGATGAAGAAGAGAAGAAGGAGAAGAAGAAGTTTATCAAAGTGGATTGTTGAGAAGCATCAGAATTCGAGGACGAATTCTTATAAGGTGGGTAGAATGTAGTGACCCTCATTCTAGGGTAAATGGCCGTGCAAGGATTGATCAAGAAAAGGTCGAAAAGAACTTAGAAAGAAGAATAAAGAAGATTGGTCGAGACAAAATGAAGTTGGGACGAGAGAAAATCGATCCGTACGTATCCGGACGTACCCGGACGTATCCGGACGACAGCCGACCGTACCGCAAGGTACCTATCGACGATCAGACGATTCCATACCGAATTTGTCGTACTGAATTAAGTCCTTGCCGAACGAAATGAAATATTATGAAGATTGGAAGAAGGTGGTACGAGGAAATATTGATCCGGGCGAGAGATGATCGAGAAGCTCCGTACCGCGATCGTACCGCGAGATAACCTATCGATGATCTGATGATTCTATAAAGAATTTGTCGAGCAAGATTGATTTTTTTCCGACCAATATCTAATTTAAGGTCGTTTGGGCGAAGGTTGATCGAGGCAATAATGATTTACGCGAGAGTTGGTCGAGAAAAGCATGTCCGACCGTACCACGGTACGTACCGCTACCCGTTGACCAACCGTTGACCAAGTACAGACTCGCGACCAAGCTGACTTGGAGCCCAAGTCTCGTAGCTTGGAGCCGAATTTTCAAGGATTGGAGCCGAAGACTTGTCCCTTGGAGCCGAAGTTTGGCCGGACACGTGTCATCATTCCGTGTGTACCGCCGTACGTGTCTGTCCGTGCGGATGACATGTGAACACGCTGACTCGCCCGTTCTTCGCCTATAAAAGCTCGACCACCCTCGAGTCATTTGAAGAGAAAAAGGCGGAAAAATACGGAGATGCTGCTGCGGAGTCGAGAGGAATGACCGAGAGCCGTCATCAAGAAATCGGATCCGCCGGATGCTGCTGTGATCGAGAAATCCTTACCGCGGCACTGATGTGATCCAGAATCCGTCTGGTGATCGAGAAACTGTTGCGATTGTGATCGAGAAATTTGCCGACCAGAATCCATGTCTGATCGAGAATCCGTTTTCTCCGAATCATTCTCATGATCTAGTTATCATCTTGATACTATTTCTAAGGGTTGATTCCGAGCAAAGCTTGAAGAATCAAGGTTGTGGTTATGAAGAGGAGTTGAATCAAGATGAAGGGAGTTGAGTGGAGTCAAGAACAAGATGGAGAAGCCGTGGATGTCCAAGATCGCTGAAGCAAACCTTAAACCTTCAGCCAAATCTCTGTGAGTTTCGACGCATGTGATATGGCACATGTTAGGGTTAGTTGATTGATTAGTGAGTCTCGACGCATGTGATATGGCACATGTTAGGTTTTAATGATTGATTAGTGAGTCTTGAAGCATGTGTTATGGCACATGATAGGTTTAATTGGGTAGTTTAGTTGATTGATTGCTGAGTCTCGGTGATGTGCTTAGGCGTATCATCGAGCAATTGCTTGATTGTGTGCGTTTAGGTGCGAGGTTAAGTTGCATGCTAGATTCTCGTTTTATCCTTAGTTGATTAACTTGAATCTCCATGCAGGGTTGTTTGATTATGGTACCGAATCATGTACTTGTGATCCTCGTGATCCGTACATAAATGATTCCGTACTTGTGTGTTGTTTGTATTTAGATACATATGATTCTATGCGTTTTATTTAACCATATGTTTCATTGTATCTAAGTTGTTGCATTCTTAGTATGCGGTACTCGTGACTCAATGTCCGGTGCCTTAAGCATAATAAGAATTAGGGGTATGTCTGTCCTTCCTCGGCGGCATGTCAAGTAAGCCTTGATCCTTAGCTGGTCACTTACAACAAAATTGACATAAGACTCGGGACCATAGGCCGAGTAATGCATGACGATGCATATTTTTCTGGTGTCTCTTGTTGTCATCC
>LR999455.1:4497868-4500368 GCA_905216605.1 Arabidopsis arenosa | reverse complement strand
GAAGTGATGTTCCGGTTATATGCCTTTAATGGTTATAGCTCGGGTGTTCACAGGAATGGAAGGCAGCATATCAGGGCCCATAGGAGTCGTCTAGATAGTTGGTGTCGCATGCATAATTTATTATCTTGTTACACGGACTTGTTCCGTGTAAGCATGCTTCTTGTTGTTGCTTGTTATTGCTTCCGCGTGCATTCTCTGATATTTGTATATTTATGCTTGATGTTATTGTTTTTGGGGTTGGGTTAAACTAATGATTGTTGCAGGGAATCCGAGCTCACTAAGTAATCTTAGATTACTTATGACTCCATTTTGTTTTGCAGGAAACCTTAGTGGGAACCATTAGAGGGATGCTCAGGACGTAGGAAAGCCGGTATAGAGTTGTTGCTTTTGTAAAACTTAGTGAGTTTTATTGTTGTGTCGATTTGAGCATGTAAGCTCACGGCGCCAATTTGTTATTGTTTTGGATACTTGTTGTAAAAAGGTTTATATGATATAATAAAGAGTATTTTCGTAATAAGAGTGTGTTTCCATTCGATATTAGTCTTGTCCGGACTAACACAACTCGCGATCACGGTAAGGGTTGAAAAGCCTAAACCGCGGTCGTGAGGGATGGTTCGCGCGGATGGTCCGGCTAAGGGTCTGAATTCGTTTGGAACCTCTGTTGGATTGTCTGTGTGAGCTGTCTACGTGACGTTTCCGGGTCGCCCGTGGCTTGTCCGGCCATAGAGCGGTTCGGGGGCGTTACAAAGGTGGTATCAGAGCATGGTTTATGATGCTCACGGGACACACGTTTTCAAAATGTTTTATCGAGTAAATTGAGTCGCAAAAGCAACTAGGTAAACCGGTATGTCCTGAGTTAGTGGGAAATGGGTTAGGTATTACCCTTGTTATTGTTGCAGTTGGTGCGTTGGATTTGAATCAAGACTGGATGGCCGTGGGGGACCGCAACCAAGATCATCAAAGTGTTAAAGGATTATGGCCGAGCTTAGTAACGTGAGCTTGTAACTCAAGTGAGGGCAAATGGAGGAGTGAGTGAGATGTCGGAGAAGAAATTGAAGAATCATAAAGGAGGAATGATGGAGATAATCGGAGGAAGAAGAAACCAAAGACAAGTTGAAGATGTTGGAAAGAACAAGTCATAAGAACCGAAGGTAGTGGTAGCAACAGAGAAGAACGATCAAAGTCTACTCATCCAAAATTGGTGAAGACAATGATCAAGAAGATGAAGTAGTGAAGTTGATATCGGAGAAGAGTATGGCGTAATGGAAGATTAAAGATAATCGGAGGAAGAAGAAACCAAAGAGAAGTTGGAGTTGAAAAGGTAGTTGAGAAATTATGAAGCGGTTAAGCCATTTTAAGGAGTAAGTTGAAGAAGCCATCAGCGGTCCGTCCACCCCGGCCAGTCCAAAGATTGAGAAGTGGTGAAGGTATCAAGTAAGTCAGTGGGTTAAACCTTAGAGATAGATTTTACCCTTAGCCTTCTTGACCTAAAGGTCTCGTCTGAGGTACGTATGGGTTCTATCTATTCTTTTGGTTGTGATTGTGTGATTGGTTGCGTGATTGATTGAATGCTTGCTTGCTTAATTTATTAGTATGCATGCTTTAGCATTTAGTCTTGGGTATAGTAAACTCCGTAGTGTCAAGTGATCTTGCACTTCCGAGTTTTTGTGTGTAGTTTTTAAGGGTGTCTTCATAGTTGGAATAGTCAGTTAGTAATTGAATTATTCCCCGAAGCCAATCCCTTAGAGTAGAGAAGTGAGTAGTTGAAGTATCAGTGGTCAACAGAGAAGAGTCATCTCAGCCGATCAGCAAATGATACTCAAGAAGCGTGAAGTTCAGTTAGTCAAGATTCAGTATTCAAGAAGAATCTGTTGAGGCGAAGTAGTAGTTGTAGTATACTTAGGGAGCAGCCCTAGTATACTTTTGTAAGTGCGATGGATATGAAGAAATGCCGGAGATGAAGAAGCTTTCCTAATCACTCCAACTTTTATGTTGCCGTTGATTCAAGGATCGCCAAGAATGGAGAAGTTTCATGGTGTAAGACGTTGAAGAAGTAAGAAGATTATGGAAAAATTATCTCCACCTTGGAGTAATCCATTACCATCATGGTTGAGAAGAAAGTTATCGTTAGCCGAGATAATGCAAGAAGCAATCCGGTCAAACAAAACTTAAGAATGAAGAAGAGAAGAAAGAGAAGAGGAAGTTTATCGGAGTGAATCGTTGAGAAGCATTAGAATTCGAGGACGAATTCTTATAAGGTGGGTAGAATGTAGTGACCCTCATTTTAGGGTAAACGGCCGAGTGAGAAATGATGAAAGGAAGATCAAAAAGAACTAAGGATGAAGAACAAAGAAGATTGGTCGAGACAAAATGAAGTTGGGACGAGAGAAAATCGATCCGTACGTATCCGGACGTACCCGGTCGTATCCGGACGACAGCCGACGTACCGCAAGGTACCTATCCACGATCGGGTGATTCCGTATCAAAGTTGTCGTACTGA
>LR999455.1:4485368-4490368 GCA_905216605.1 Arabidopsis arenosa | reverse complement strand
TACATGAAGGCGGCCGCGATATTAGATCCTTACATGGTGAACCACGTCACCTACCCATTCTCGGTGCTTACTCCCTTTACCGGTGAGATTGCATCCATGGGCGACCCTTGGGTGTGTTAGGTTGCACTTATCCACGTGCTTCTTCGAACACCTTTCCCTTATACGCCTTCCCGATTAACTTCCCGTTAACTATATCATCTATCGATCTATCTTTGGATTCGTCAATACTTCCATATTGACAATCTTAGATTTGCCGATCCATTTCCTTTTCGTGTCCTTCCCTCGACGATATGACTTATAGAACGGACGATCCATCGACCCCATAATCGAGCTATCGACCCGAACCATCAATCAAGTCGTCGAACCCTTCAGCAGTTCCCATCGAAGAGTGTTTTGGGACCCCGTTTGGGTTGTGATGGTGATTGTGAAGTGTGTGTGGATGATTCTTAGGCCCTTGGACGTCCTCCCTTATATAGGGGCCGAATGGGTGTGTTTTCGAAACATCACATCCGTTCGTTGCACCCTTTCGAAAGGTTGCGTCTTTCCGATCGTAACCGTTCGGCCTTATCCACCCTTTGGCCAACGGTAACCGTTCGTCGGTAACCGCTCGACCTTACACCTCTTCATCCCGAGCTACCACAGTCCACCAGCTCGAGTGTCAGCTGACCGGACCACCCAGCTGGGTTAGTACTCGATCAGTTCACCGAGCTCGGTTGAGCTGTCGATCAGCTCACCTAGCTGAGCTAGCTAGTCCTCCAGCTGGTTTAGCTCACCTAGCTGAGCTAGCTAGTTCATCCAACTGGTCCAGCTCACCTAGTTGGATTAGCTCGGACTCTTTTGTCCGTTCTTTCCGGCTAAGTCTTTCGGTCCGTTTTCTCGGCCTTGACTACGCCATTCCCAATCTTTCCATGATCATTTCTCCACGATCACTAGATTATCCCGATGTCGTCTAAGTCATCTACCATTTTCATGACTTAAACGTTTCATTCCTTCCTTGGGTTAACTTATTCATTGGTCTTTCCCGACCATGATCTAGTTTTCCCTAAAACAAACCGGCCCCCTTTAGGATCGCGGGACGCGGGTGTTACAAGTCTACCCCCCTTAAAATGAATTCGTCCTCGAATTCGGCGGGTGTTAGAGTTTCGTTACTCCTTAACGTTTCCCCATCTTTAGTCTTCCCAAGACTTTAGATTCCATACTTGACCAAATATCTATTTCCGAGTTTGATCAAGTTTCCCGATCTTGGTCCTCTCTCGGACTTGATCCATTTTCCCGATCTTGGTCCTTTCTCGGACTCGATCCATTTTCCCGATCTTGGTCCATTTACCGGACTCGATCTATTTTTCCCGATCTTGTTCCATTTCCCGAACGCGATCAAATGTTTCCCATCCTAGTCCAATCCCGACTAGAACAAATTTTCGACCTTGGTCCAAACCAGACTCGGTCAATATTTCCCAACCTTGGTCCTATACGGACTCGGTCAATTTTCCCGACCTTGGTCCCCACCGGACTCGGTCAATAATTCCCGACCTTGGTCCTTTACCGAACTCGGTCAATAATTTCTGACCTTGGTCCTTTACCGGACTTGGTCAATAATTCCCGACCTTAGTCCTTTACCGGACTCGGTCAATACCCCTTGATCTTTTCAACGAATAGATCAAGTCTTTCCCGATCTTCGTCAAATTCCGACGAGATCTAATTTCTATTGATCTTGGTCATTCTCCGAATAGATCAATACCTTTTTCCCCGTTATGTTAAGTCGTTTGACTATAAGGGTCATATCTTGGTGCTCGATCATGCCTTGGGTAATCTTTCCTCAAGTACATCAATCTCATTCACCTCAACTTCCTTATCCGCCAAACACTTAGCTTAACTTTTTCAACTTTTATAATTAGCCCCCCTCTCTCCGAATATTTATTCACTTGCTACACGTGTAGTTCTTGCCCCTTGGGTAATCATCTTGGCTTAACCAATTCATCTTGGCAAACTCTCTTGGTTTTCAAGCATGTAATCGCGTTCATGCCTCAATTCCCTTCCGGCTCACTAACACTAATGTTCAAGTTAATAATTCGGTTTCCCGATGACTCAATTATTTAAGTTACACCTTTAGTAGTCATTTACCATGACATATTCCCGAGCACTTATCCATCCTAGGATCAAGCATGCTCTGATACCAACTTGTGAGACCCCGTCCCGGACGTCTCGGCGTCCGGCGACCATGGTCACACGTTCGTGCCTCTTCCCGACCGAACCTCCATATTTTTCGCGATTTAACATAGAATTGCCTTTACGAGGCTTAATTCTATAATCGCTTTCTTAGTACCCAGCGGAAGTCTTTCTACCCTTGGTTTAATTCCAACCAACCCTTGTACCGGTTTGATCATCTTTGTCCTTTAGACTTTAGATCGATCATTAACTCGGCCAAATCATGCAATTTGTTCGCTAACCATTCTAAGTCTAACGATTGCATATTCTTTGTATCCCTAATCCAACGGCCAATTCCCAAACGTCTATCTTAACAAATAAGTTAGATGCGTTTACATACCTTGGCCTACATGCGGATTCGATTCCTCTTTGATCCGTCTATTGATCCTTCTCTTAGCCCTCTCGTCGCCTTATTCCATTCGTACAACGATTCTTAACCAAATCGTGTATTGA
Organism: Arabidopsis arenosa; assembly: GCA_905216605.1. NCBI lineage: Eukaryota > Viridiplantae > Streptophyta > Magnoliopsida > Brassicales > Brassicaceae > Arabidopsis > Arabidopsis arenosa. Next base: position 4,487,710 of record LR999455.1, on the reverse strand, counting down.
TGGACCAATTTCTATCGTTACTTAGCCATACAACCAACCAACCCCACTGGTCTAAGTCCCACGATAGAGATTGGGGATCGTACGTTTCCCTTGGTTCACGGTGGCCGAATCAAGCTCTTGGCTCATTGGTCCATCCGTCCTCCAAACGTACGCCCCTTCGGTTTCATGGTGGTCGATCAAGCCCGAGGCTTATCGAACCATCCATGTTTTCGATCCGGTCGTTTATCACTACAACCGTCCACGGTTCATTAACCATTTACCCATCCGGTCCATGGTGGTCGGTAAAGCCTTCGGCTTATCGATCCATCCATGCGATCCGAACAATATCATTATCACACCCAAGGGTCCGTGGATTCATCCATCGGATCATCGTAGGCTAGTCCGTCGGCCTTTGGTTTGCTCGCGGGTCCAACATCCGTTTTGTCCACCGGTTCTTCTCACCGTGGACTTTCCCGTTGGTTATCCGTCGAGTCACCATTGGTGTTACCGATTCCTAATCGGTTTCACCATTGGCCATGGCGATTGATACATGAAGGCGGCCGCGATATTAGATCCTTACATGGTGAACCACGTCACCTACCCATTCTCGGTGCTTACTCCCTTTACCGGTGAGATTGCATCCATGGGCGACCCTTGGGTGTGTTCGGTTGCACTTATCCCCGTGCTTCTTCGAACACCTTTCCCTTATACGCCTTCCCGATTAACTTCCCGTTAACTATATCATCTATCGATCTATCTTTGGATTCGTCAATACTTCCATATTGACAATCTTAGATTTGCCGATCCATTTCCTTTTCGTGTCCTTCCCTCGACGATATGACTTATAGAACGGACGATCCATCGACCCCATAATCGAGCTATCGACCCGAACCATCAATCAAGTCGTCGAACCCTTCAGCAGTTCCCATCGAAGAGTGTTTTGGGACCCCGTTTGGGTTGTGATGGTGATTGTGAAGTGTGTGTGGATGATTCTTAGGACCTTGGACGTCCTCCCTTATATAGGGGCCGAATGGGTGTGTTTTCGAAACATCACATCCGTTCGTTGCACCCTTTCGAAAGGTTGCGTCTTTCCGATCGTAACCGTTCGGCCTTATCCACCCTTTGGCCAACGGTAACCGTTCGTCGGTAACCGCTCGACCTTACACCTCTTCATCCCGAGCTACCACAGTCCACCAGCTCGAGTGTCAGCTGACCGGACCACCCAGCTGGGTTAGTACTCGATCAGTTCACCGAGCTCGGTTGAGCTGTCGATCAGCTCACCCAGCTGAGCTAGCTAGTCCTCCAGCTGGTTTAGCTCACCTAGCTGAGCTAGCTAGTTCATCCAACTGGTCCAGCTCACCTAGTTGGATTAGCTCGGACTCTTTTGTCCGTTCTTTCCGGCTAAGTCTTTCGGTCCGTTTTCTCGGCCTTGACTACGCCATTCCCAATCTTTCCATGATCATTTCTCCACGATCACTAGATTATCCCGATGTCGTCTAAGTCATCTACCATTTTCATGACTTAAACGTTTCATTCCTTCCTTGGGTTAACTTATTCATTGGTCTTTCCCGACCATGATCTAGTTTTCCCTAAAACAAACCGGCCCCCTTTAGGATCGCGGGACGCGGGTGTTACAAGTCTACCCCCCTTAAAATGAATTCGTCCTCGAATTTGGCGGGTGTTAGAGTTTCGTTACTCCTTAACGTTTCCCCATCTTTAGTCTTCCCAAGACTTTAGATTCCATACTTGACCAAATATCTATTTCCGAGTTTGATCAAGTTTCCCGATCTTGGTCCTCTCTCGGACTTGATCCATTTTCCCGATCTTGGTCCTTTCTCGGACTCGATCCATTTTCCCGATCTTGGTCCATTTACCGGACTCGATCTATTTTTCCCGATCTTGTTCCATTTCCCGAACGCGATCAAATGTTTCCCATCCTAGTCCAATCCCGACTAGAACAAATTTTCGACCTTGGTCCAAACCAGACTCGGTCAATATTTCCCAACCTTGGTCCTATACGGACTCGGTCAATTTTCCCGACCTTGGTCCCCACCGGACTCGGTCAATAATTCCCGACCTTGGTCCTTTACCGAACTCGGTCAATAATTTCTGACCTTGGTCCTTTACCGGACTTGGTCAATAATTCCCGACCTTAGTCCTTTACCGGACTCGGTCAATACCCCTTGATCTTTTCAACGAATAGATCAAGTCTTTCCCGATCTTCGTCAAATTCCGACGAGATCTAATTTCTATTGATCTTGGTCATTCTCCGAATAGATCAATACCTTTTTCCCCGTTATGTTAAGTCGTTTGACTATAAGGGTCATATCTTGGTGCTCGATCATGCCTTGGGTAATCTTTCC
>LR999455.1:4477868-4480368 GCA_905216605.1 Arabidopsis arenosa | reverse complement strand
AGTTTTTTACGATCGAAAGTCTTAAAATGCATCAATAAAGAGTAACGTTCGTGAATCCTCGAAAAAAAATCGATCAGTACGATGGATCGTCGATCAGTACGCATCCGGACGTCCGGATGGCCGAGGAAATACTAAGTCCGAACCAAGTTTTGAAAATCATCGTACGGGATGAAGTTTTTTACGATCGAAAGTCTTAAAATGCATCAATAAAGAGTAACGTTCGTGGAATCCTCGAAAAAAAATCGATCAGTACGATGGATCGTCGATCAGTACGCATCCGGACGTCCGGATGGCCGAGGAAATACTAAATCCCGAACCAAGTTTTGAAAATCATCGTACGGGATGAAGTTTTTTACGATCGAAAGTCTTAAAATGCATCAATAAAGAGTAACGTTCGTGGAATCCTCGAAAAAAAATCGATCAGTACGATGGATCGTCGATCAGTACGCATCCGGACGTCCGGATGGCCGAGGAAATACTAAATCCCGAACCAAGTTTTGAAAATCATCGTACGGGATGAAGTTTTTTACGATCGAAAGTCTTAAAATGCATCAATAAAGAGTAACGTTCGTGGAATCCTCGAAAAAAAATCGATCAGTACGATGGATCGTCGATCAGTACGCATCCGGACGTCCGGCTGGCCGAGGAAATACTAAGTCCCGAACCAAGTTTTGAAAATCATCGTACGGGATGAAGTTTTTTACGATCGAAAGTCTTAAAATGCATCAATAAAGAGTAACGTTCAGTGAATCCTCGAAAAAATATCGATCAGTACGATGGATCGTCGATCAGTACGCATCCGGACGTCCGGCTGGCCGAGGAAATACTAAGTCCCGAACCAACTTTTGAAAATCATCGTACGGGATGCAGTTTTTTACGATCGAAAGTCTTAAAATGCATCAATAAAGAGTAACGTTCGTGGAATCCTCGAAAAAAATCGATCAGTACGATGGATCGTCGATCAGTACGCATCCGGACGTCCGGCTGGCCGAGGAAATACTAAGTCCCGAACCAACTTTTGAAAATCATCGTACGGGATGAAGTTTTTTACGATCGAAACTCTTAAAATGCATCAATAAAGAGTAACGTTCGTGTAATCCTCGAAAAAAAATCGATCAGTACGATGGATCGTCGATCAGTACGCATCCGGACGTCCGGCTGGCCGAGGAAATACTAAGTCCCGAACCAAGTTTTGAAAATCATCGTACGGGATGAAGTTTTTTACGATCGAAAGTCTTAAAATGCATCAATAAAGAGTAACGTTCGTGAAATCCTCGAAAAAAAATCGATCAGTACGATGGATCGTCGATCAGTACGCATCCGGACGTCCGGATGGCCGAGGAAATACTAAGTCGCGAACCAACTTTTGAAAATCATCGTACGGGATGAAGTTTTTTACGATCGAAAGTCTTAAAATGCATCAATAAAGAGTAACGTTCGTGAAATCCTCGAAAAAAATCGATCAGTACGATGGATCGTCGATCAGTACGCATCCGGACGTCCGGATGGCCGAGGAAATACTAAGTCGCGAACCAACTTTTGAAAATCATCGTACGGGATGAAGTTTTTTACGATCGAAAGTCTTAAAATGCATCAATAAAGAGTAACGTTCGTGGAATCCTCGAAAAAAAATCGATCAGTACGATGGATCGTCGATCAGTACGCATCCGGACGTCCGGATGGCCGAGGAAATACTAAGTCCCGAACCAAGTTTTGAAAATCATCGTACGGGATGAAGTTTTTTACGATCGAAAGTCTTAAAATGCATCAATAAAGAGTAACGTTCGTGGAATCCTCGAAAAAAAATCGATCAGTACGATGGATCGTCGATCAGTACGCATCCGGACGTCCGGATGGCCGAGGAAATACTAAGTCCCGAACCAAGTTTTGAAAATCATCGTACGGGATGAAGTTTTTTACGATCGAAAGTCTTAAAATGCATCAATAAAGAGTAACGTTCGTGGAATCCTCGAAAAAAAATCGATCAGTACGATGGATCGTCGATCAGTACGCATCCGGACGTCCGGATGGCCGAGGAAATACTAAAGTCCCGAACCAAGTTTTGAAAATCATCGTACGGGATGAAGTTTTTTACGATCGAAAGTCTTAAAATGCATCAATAAAGAGTAACGTTCAGTGAATACTCGAAAAAAAATCGATCAGTACGATGGATCGCCGATCAGTACGCATCCGGACGTCCGGCTGGCCGAGGAAATACTAAGTCCCGAACCAACTTTTGAAAATCATCGTACGGGATGAAGTTTTTTACGATCGAAAGTCTTAAAATGCATCAATAAAGAGTAACGTTCGTGGAATCCTCGAAAAAAATCGATCAGTACGATGGATCGTCGATCAGTACGCATCCGGACGTCCGGCTGGCCGAGGAAATACTAAGTCCCGAACCAACTTTTGAAAATCATCGTACGGGATGCAGTTTTTTACGATCGAAACTCTTAAAATGCATCAATAAAGAGTAACGTTCGTGTAATACTCGAAAAAA
>LR999455.1:4409058-4430804 GCA_905216605.1 Arabidopsis arenosa | reverse complement strand
ACAGCAATAGAAGCTTGCTTAGTGTTTGGAGTCACAATTAGACTAGATCTTGTGTTTATGTGGGTATAAGGGAACTAGCACCTCACCGTGATCCCAAAAACGCTAAAGTAGTGTTTTTCCGTTTTAGAAGCTCCAAAAACCGACAAACTCATAGGACTTCGGCAACACATTACACGATTTGAGAGCCCATAAAAAGCTTGGTTGTGTTTTTTGGAGTCAAAAATGACTAGCTCTTGTTGTTTATGATGGTATTAAGAACTAGATACCGCAACCGGATCCCAAAAGCTAAAGTAGTGTTTTTCCTTAGACTCTCACAACCAAAAAAAATTCCATAGGACTTCGGCCACACCCACAAAGATTTGAGAAGCAATAAAAGCTGGTTAGTGTTTGGGGAGTCAAATATGGCTAATCTTGTGTTTATGATTGTGTGTATAAGAAGTAAACCGCAAGCCGGATCCCAACAGCAAAGTACTGTTTTTCTATTTAGAAGCTCAAAAACCGAAACCTCATAGGACTTCGCCCCCCAACAAAGATTTGAGAAGCAAAAAGACAGCTTGCTTAGTGTTTTTTGGAGTCAAATGTGGACTAGATCTTGTGTTATGATTGGGTATAAGACACTTAGAAACCGGCAAACCAGATCCCAAAAGCTAAATAGTGTTTTTCGTTTAGACGCTCCAAAACCGCAAACTAGGACGTCGGCCACACAACAAGATCTGAAACAATAAAAAGCTTTGTCTGTCGTGTCTTTGGAGTCAAATTCTGACTTAGATCTTTGTGCTTTATGATTGGGTTATAGAACTAGAACCCGCAACCGGATCCCAAAAGCTAAAGTAGTGTTTTTCCTTTAGAAGCTCCAAAACCGAAAACTCATAGGACTTCGGCCACACCCACAAAGATTTGAGAAGCAATAAGAAGCTTGGTTAGTGTTTTTGGAGTCAAATATGACTAGATCTTGTGTTTATGATTGGGTATAAGAACTAGAACCGCAACCGGATCCCAAAAGCTAAAGTAGTGTTTTTCCGTTTAGAAGCTCCAAAACCGAAAACTCATAGGACTTCGGCCACACACACAAAGATTTGAGAAGCAATAAAAGCTTGGTTAGTGTTTTTGGAGTCAAATATGACTAGATCTTGTGTTTATGATTGGGTATAAGAACTAGAACCGCAACCGGATCCCAAAAGCTAAAGTACTGTTTTTCTGTTTAGAAGCTCCAAAACCGAAAACTCATAGGACTTCGGCCACACCCACAAAGATTTGAGAAGCAATAAGAAGCTTGGTTAGTGTTTTTGGAGTCAAATATGACTAGATCTTGTGTTTATGATTGGGTATAAGAACTAGAACCGCAACCGGATCCCAAAAGCTAAAGTAGTGTTTTTCTGTTTAGAAGCTCCAAAACCGAAAACTCATAGGACTTCGGCCACACCCACAAAGATTTGAGAAGCAATAAAAAGCTTGCTTAGTGTTTTTGGAGTCAAATATGACTAGATCTTGTGTTTATGATTGGGTATAAGAACTAGAACCGCAACCGGATCCCAAAAGCTAAAGTAGTGTTTTTCCGTTTAGAAGCTCCAAAACCGAAAACTCATAGGACTTCGGCCACACCCACAAAGATTTGAGAAGCAATAAGAAGCTTGGTTAGTGTTTTTGGAGTCAAATATGACTAGATCTTGTGTTTATGATTGGGTATAAGAACTAGAACCGCAACCGGATCCCAAAAGCTAAAGTAGTGTTTTTCCGTTTAGAAGCTCCAAAACCGAAAACTCATAGGACTTCGGCCACACCCACAAAGATTTGAGAAGCAATAAGAAGCTTGCTTAGTGTTTTTGGAGTCAAATATGACTAGATCTTGTGTTTATGATTGGGTATAAGAACTAGAACCGCAACCGGATCCCAAAAGCTAAAGTAGTGTTTTTCCGTTTAGAAGCTCCAAAACCGAAAACTCATAGGACTTCGGCCACACCCACAAAGATTTGAGAAGCAATAAGAAGCTTGGTTAGTGTTTTTGGAGTCAAATATGACTAGATCTTGTGTTTATGATTGGGTATAAGAACTAGAACCGCAACCGGATCCCAAAAGCTAAAGTAGTGTTTTTCCGTTTAGAAGCTCCAAAACCGAAAACTCATAGGACTTCGGCCACACCCACAAAGATTTGAGAAGCAATAAGAAGCTTGGTTAGTGTTTTTGGAGTCAAATATGACTAGATCTTGTGTTTATGATTGGGTATAAGAACTAGAACCGCAACCGGATCCCAAAAGCTAAAGTAGTGTTTTTCCGTTTAGAAGCTCCAAAACCGAAAACTCATAGGACTTCGGCCACACCCACAAAGATTTGAGAAGCAATAAGAAGCTTGGTTAGTGTTTTTGGAGTCAAATATGACTAGATCTTGTGTTTATGATTGGGTATAAGAACTAGAACCGCAACCGGATCCCAAAAGCTAAAGTAGTGTTTTTCCGTTTAGAAGCTCCAAAACCGAAAACTCATAGGACTTCGGCCACACACACAAAGATTTGAGAAGCAATAAAAAGCTTGGTTAGTGTTTTTTGGAGTCAAATATGACTAGATCTTGTGTTTATGATTGGGTATAAGAACTAGAACCGCAACCGGATCCCAAAAGCTAAAGTAGTGTTTTTCTGTTTAGAAGCTCCAAAACCGAAAACTCATAGGACTTCGGCCACACCCACAAAGATTTGAGAAGCAATAAGAAGCTTGGTTAGTGTTTTTGGAGTCAAATATGACTAGATCTTGTGTTTATGATTGGGTATAAGAACTAGAACCGCAACCGGATCCCAAAAGCTAAAGTAGTGTTTTTCCGTTTAGAAGCTCCAAAACCGAAAACTCATAGGACTTCGGCCACACCCACAAAGATTTGAGAAGCAATAAGAAGCTTGGTTAGTGTTTTTGGAGTCAAATATGACTAGATCTTGTGTTTATGATTGGGTATAAGAACTAGAACCGCAACCGGATCCCAAAAGCTAAAGTAGTGTTTTTCCGTTTAGAAGCTCCAAAACCGAAAACTCATAGGACTTCGGCCACACCCACAAAGATTTGAGAAGCAATAAAAAGCTTGGTTAGTGTTTTTGGAGTCAAATATGACTAGATCTTGTGTTTATGATTGGGTATAAGAACTAGAACCGCAACCGGATCCCAAAAGCTAAAGTACTGTTTTTCTAGTTTAGAAGCTCCAAAACCGAAAACTCATAGGACTTCGGCCACACCCACAAAGATTTGAGAAGCAATAAGAAGCTTGCTTAGTGTTTTTGGAGTCAAATATGACTAGATCTTGTGTTTATGATTGGGTATAAGAACTAGAACCGCAACCGGATCCCAAAAGCTAAAGTAGTGTTTTTCCGTTTAGAAGCTCCAAAACCGAAAACTCATAGGACTTCGGCCACACCCACAAAGATTTGAGAAGCAATAAAAAGCTTGGTTAGTGTTTTTGGAGTCAAATATGACTAGATCTTGTGTTTATGATTGGGTATAAGAACTAGAACCGCAACCGGATCCCAAAAGCTAAAGTAGTGTTTTTCCTGTTAGAAGCTCCAAAACCGAAAACTCATAGGACTTCGGCCACACCCACAAAGATTTGAGATGCAGTAAGAAACTTGGTTAGAGTTTTTGGAGTCAAATATGACTAGATCTCGTGTTTATGATTGGGTATAAGAACTAGAACCGCTAACCGAATCCCAAAAGCTAAAGTACTGTTTTTCTATTTAGAAGCTCCAAAACCGAAAACTCATAGGACTTCGGCCACACCCACAAAGATTTGAGAAGCAATAAGAAGCTTGCTTAGTGTTTTTGGAGTCAAATATGACTAGATCTTGTGTTTATGATTGGGTATAAGAACTAGAACCTCAACCGGATCCCAAAAGCTAAAGTAGTGTTTTTCCGTTTAGAAGCTCCAAAACCGAAAACTCATAGGACTTCGGCAACACATACAAAGATTTGAGAAGCAATAAAAAGCTTGGTTAGTGTTTTTTGGAGTCAAATATGACTAGATCTTGTGTTTATGATTGGGTATAAGAACTAGAACCGCAACCGGATCCCAAAAGCTAAAGTAGTGTTTTTCCTTTAGAAGCTCCAAAACCGAAAACTCATAGGACTTCGGCCACACCCACAAAGATTTGAGAAGCAATAAAAAGCTTGGTTAGTGTTTTTGGAGTCAAATATGACTAGATCTTGTGTTTATGATTGGGTATAAGAACTAGAACCGCAACCGGATCCCAAAAGCTAAAGTAGTGTTTTTCCGTTTAGAAGCTCCAAAACCGAAAACTCATAGGACTTCGGCCACATCCACAAAGATTTAGAAGCAATAAGAAGCATTGGTTAGTGTTTTTGGAGTCAAATATGACTAGATCTTGTGTTTGTGATTGGGTTGAAGAACTAGAACCGCAACCGGATCCCAAAAGCTAAAGTAGTGTTTTTCCATTTAGAAGCTCCAAAACCGAAAACTCATAGGACTTCGGCCACACCCACAAAGATTTGAGAAGCAATAAGAAGCTTGGTTAGTGTTTTTGGAGTCAAATATAACTAGATCTTGTGTTTATGATTGGGTTTAAGAACTAGAACCGCAACCGGATCCCAAAAGCTAAAGTAGTGTTTTTCCGTTTAGAAGCTCCGAAACCGAAAAGTCATAGGACTTCGGCCACACACACAAAGATTTGAGAAGCAATAAAAAGCTTGGTTAGTGTTTTTTGGAGTCAAATATGACTAGATCTTGTGTTTATGATTGGGTATAAGAACTAGAACCGCAACCGGATCCCAAAAGCTAAAGTACTGTTTTTCTGTTTAGAAGCACCAAAACCGAAAACTCATAGGACTTCGGCCACACCCACAAAGATTTGAGAAGCAATAAGAAGCTTGGTTAGGGTTTTTGGAGTCAAATATGACTAGATCTCGTGTTTATGATTGGGTATAAGAACTAGAACCGCAACCGGATCCCAAAAACTAAAGTACTGTTTTTCTATTTAGAAGCTTCAAAACCGAAAACTCATTGTTGGGGTCGGATCCCACACACTTTTGGTAGGATCCACTTGGATCTGTCCACGTCATTATTACATAATAATCCTTTTGGAATTAAAGATATTTTATTATAAGAATCGCACTTAACCAGTCAGGAGTTCGATTCAGTCTACTAAAAGAGTTCGATCTTTACCAGTACGGAGTTCGTTCTTATTCAACATACAGTTCGCATAGAGAAAGGCCGAAGCGAGGAGAATACTGTTCGGGGTTCACGGTAGCATCAAAGCATGGGAGTTCGGAGACAGCAAGAAAGAGTTCGGAAGGCCCACGTGAAGCCCAAGACAAGTTCAAATTCAAGCCGTTTCGGTCAAAATGTAACTTATGTGATTAATGCGGATCAATATGATTACGAGTAGTAAATAGCCGCATTAATCATGTTTTCTCTATAAAAAGTAACCTCAAACGCATGTGTTTGAGGAGAACAATCTTTTTACCTCTTACTATCTAGCAATACAACATACTTTTCTCTTACAATTTCGCAAAGCTCTTACTAATTTGTTCTTATCAATTTCTTTCGCTTTATTTAGTTTCTTGGTTACTTTCTTGCCCAAATTCTTATTTTCATCCTTTGGTTTTAGAGTTTTTCTCCACAAAAATACTTAAAGACAATCGAGTGTGAATCCTACATCCACATTTTGGCGCCGCCTGTGGGGAGTTACCACAAAACTCTTTAATCTCAAAATCTCTCTTTCTCAAACCAAGAAACTATGGCTGATCAGCAAGCTTTGAGCAATGCAATTACTTTGCTTACTCAGACCACTACCGATCTGACCAATCTGATGGGTACACTCGCTAGTACCAACACCACTTTTGGTGAAAGGTTAAACTCAATTGAGCAAACTTTAACAAGTGTTCAAACTACCCAGACAAATTTGTCAAACACGCAGAATACTATTTCGAACCGTTTAGATATTTTGTCTTCAGCGCGAACAACGTTTCCGCGCAGACTATTCCAGACTCCCGCACAAAACAGGACCGGGAGCACTCAAACTCCTCCTACAGGCCGTCCTGCTAATACTAGCAATCAGACAACCGTAGGAGATGGGTCCAACCCAACCGGGGATGAAAATCCCCAAAATCAGGGAAATCCTGGTATTGACGAAGGACTCCTTATTGAAGATCCTGATGTCATCCTTTCAGACGATTTCATCAAAGTTCGTCAAGAGCTCAGTGAAATGAAATCGAAATTTCATCAGGCAACCAGTTCGGCGCCTGAAATCGATCGAGTAATCAAAGAAACTCGACGAACACCCTTCACTTCGAGAATCTCGTACCTTCGGATTAAAGATTCTCGAAAGGTCAAATTACCAACTTACGATGGTAAAGGTGATCCTAAAAATCACCTCGCTGCTTTTCAGATCGCTGCTGGCAGAATTGATCTAGAACCAAACGAGGAAGATGCAAATATTGCAAGCTATTCTCTGAGAATCTTTCCGGACCGGCTCTGTTATGGTTCACTCAGTTGGAGCCTGAATCTATTGATAGTTTTAAGGAATTATCCTCCGCATTCCTAAAACAGTATTCCATGTTCATGGAAAAGGCAACCTCTGATGCAGATCTATGGAATTTAACCCAAGGTCAGAACAAACCACTTCGCAAATATATCGCTAAATTCAAAGAAGTGATAGCCAAAATTCCTGGGGTATCGCACGCTGCTGCCCTTTCTGCTTTAAGAAACGGACTCTGGCATGAATCTCGATTCCGGGAAGAAATCATTGTCAATCGTCCGAGCACCATCCAAGATGCTTTATTCAGAGCTACTAATTTGATGGAGGCAGAAGAAGAAAAGCTTAGCCTCGCTAAAAAGCATCGGCCAGCAAAGTTGGTCGCTGGAAATCCAACTAAAAAGTTCGAACCAAAAGATCAAAAACGGTTCGGAGTTAATCCTGCTACTAATGCCGTAGGAAAACCCTCTCCAAACAAAGGAAGATAGAATTCTCCTAATACCTGGGTTAGAGATGAGAGTGCTTATTGCGATATTCATAGAGTAAATGGGCATTCCACCAAAGACTGCAGCGTACTCAAAAAGCACCTCACCAAACTGTGGGCGGCTGGAGAGCTCGCTAATTTCAATATCGAGGAGTTTGTGGAATCTTATCATAAAGAAAAAGAAGATTCCTGAAGCATCTAATCCTCCTGAAAAGAAACATAAGCCCAATGGGCCCGGAACTCCAAACATTCCTAAGAAAAGGATCGATGTTATAATGGGAGGATCCAAATTATGCCGAGATTCGATCAGATCAATCAAAAGGCACAAGAAATCAGTAGCAATTCAAACCGCTGTGGGTTTCCAATCAAGTGAACAAACACCTTCTATCTCTTTCGATAATTCGGATACTCAAGGATTAACGGGACCTCATGACGATGCTCTTGTGATAACGTTAGATGTTGCGAACTTCGAAGTAACTAGGTGTCTAATTGATACTGGAAGCTCAGTAGATCTCATATTTCTAAGCACTTTGCAAAGAATGGGGATCAGTAAAGCTGACATTATCGGTCCACCGGCATCATTAGTAGTTTTCACGAGTGACACATCTATGTCCTTGGGGAACATAAAACTACCAGTGCTCGCTGCAGGGGTTCCTAAGATTGTAGAATTTATTGTTTTCGACCGACCGGCCGCTTACAACATAATTCTCGGAACTCCGTGGATTTACCAAATGAAGGCTATACCTTCAACTTATCACCAATGTGTGAAATTTCCTACTCCTGCAGGAATCGGAACCATTCGAGGAGATCAGGAAACGTCGCGATCTTGCTACCTCATGGGACATCGTTTAAAGCTCAAATAGCAATTAATGATAAACACGAAGCAAGAGAGCACCTCGCGTTACCCAAGTGGTCTTAGCTCGAATGAAGTTACCACAGAGATTGAAATTGATTCCAAATTTCTAGATCGAAAAGTAAAAATCGGTACTACTTTGGATTCAGAAATCAAAGATCAGTTGGTAACTTTTCTAAAAGAAAATAAACATACTTTTGCCTGGTCGGCAAAAGATATGCCCGGAATCGACAAAAGTATTATCACCCATGATTTAAACGTCGATCCCAGTTTTAAACCAATAAAGCAAAAAAGAAGAAAACTTGGTCATGACCGAGCGCAAGCGGTCAATGACGAAGTTGATAAACTTTTAGAAATTGGTTCTATCAGAGAAGTTAAATATCTGGACTGGTTAGCAAACCCCGTGGTAGTCAAAAAGAAAAATGGAAAGTGGAGAGTGTGTGTTGATTTCACTGACATTAACAAAGCATGTCCAAAAGACAGCTTTCCTCTCCCTCATATCGATCGACTCGTAGAATCAACGGCCGGAAACGAACTCTTAACATTTATGGATGCATTTTCTGGATATAATCAGATCATGATGAATCCCGAAGATGAAGAGAAAACATCCTTCATAACAGATAGAGGAATCTACTGTTATAAAGTTATGCCATTCGGTTTAAAAAATGCCGGGGCAACATACCAACGTTTAGTTATTAAAATGTTTGCAGAACATTTGGGCAAAACAATGGAAGTTTATATAGATGACATGCTCGTAAAATCTCTTAAGAAATCCGAGCACATCACACATCTCGAGCAGTATTTCAAAATTCTGAACGAGTTCGGAATGAAATTAAATCCAGCTAAATGTTCCTTTGGCGTACCTTCCGGAGAATTCATGGGGTACATAGTCACGGAACGAGGAATAGAAGCAAATCCTAATCAGATTAACGCTTTCCTCACTATGCCTTTGCCAAGAAACATTAAGGAAGTCCAACGATTGACAGGCAGAATTGCTGCATTAAATCGTTTCATATCAAAATCTACCGATAAATGTCTCCCCTTTTATCAAATTTTGAAGGGGAACAAAAAATTTCGGTGGGATGATCAATGCGAAGCAGCATTTGGTCAACTCAAAACTTATCTAACGACACCGCCGATTCTCTCAAAACCTGAATCAGATGAAAAACTATATCTCTACATTTCAGTCTCTAACCATTCCGTGAGTGGGGTGTTAGTTCGAGAGGACCGAGGTGAACAAAAGCCAATTTTTTACATAAGTAAATCTCTTACTAGTCCAGAAACGAGATATACCATGATGGAAAAATTAGCTTTAGCAGTAGTCATATCTGCTAGAAAACTCTGACCTTATTTCCAATCTCATCCGATAGAAGTTTTAACTTCTCATCCACTTTGCTCAATTCTTCACGGTCCAAGTCAGTCCGGAAGACTGGCAAAGTGGGCAATCGAACTTAGTGAATACGATATAGAATATAAAAGCAGAACTAGCGCAAAAGCACAAGTTCTAGCTGATTTTCTAACCGAACTACCATTAGATGATGGAATCTTTGTTGAAACGGACTCTACATGGAAATTACATGTAGATGGCTCTTCTTCTAAACAAGGATCCGGAATCGGTATTAGGCTCGAAACTCCGACAAAGGAAATAATCGAGCAATCATTTCGATTAATGTTTCCAGCCTCGAACAATGAAGCAGAGTACGAAGCTCTTTTAGCAGGACTTCGGCTTGCTCTTGCAATTGGAGCAGAAAAAATAATAGCTTATTGCGATTCTCAGCTAGTTGTAAACCAGTTTGCTGGAGATTACGAAGCTAAGGCTCCTCGAATGGAAGCTTATCTCTCGGCTGTCAAAAAATTAGCCGGAAAATTCAAAGAATTCGAATTAGTTCGAATACCTCGAGGAGAAAACACTTCGGCAGACGCTTTGGCTGCCCTAGCTTCTACCTCAGATCCTGAACTCAAGCGAGTAATCCCAGTTGAATGTATTTCTTCGCGAAGTATTTCGGTTGAAGAAACAGAAAACGATAACAGTTTGGAGGACGAACACTTCGAAACTCCAAAACCAAGTTCCGGAAATGAAAGTAGTTCGCTTGTCGTCACCAGATCACGAATAAAGTCTCAAGATGACGAACTTACTCCACCACTGGGACTTCCTAAAAGAAAGCCAAGAAGAAAATCAAAGGATCAAGAGGTTCCCATTAAAGAACCGTCTCAAATCGAACAGTCACTTCCAGTGGATGTGAAGGTTCAGGAGACAATCGAAGATCCTGATATTCCCTCCGAACCCGAACCAAGGAAATTTATACTCAAAGATAATACTTCCGCTAATGATTGGGGGGCTGACTGGAGGGTACCCATAAAAAATTTCATTCTTAATGGAGAACTACCATCGAACAAATGGCAAGCTCGCAAATTAAAAATCATCAGCGCTAAGTATTGTATAATTAAAGAGTCATTATACAAGCGAGGCGTCAGTGATCCGTATCTTTTATGTATATTCGGACCCGAAGTTGAAATAGTGACAAGCGAGGTCCACGAAGGGCTTTGTGGTAGTCATTCTTCGGGACGAGCAATGGCTTTCAAAATCAAGCGGTTAGGATATTTCTGGCCAACTATGATTTTAGACTGCATCGATTACGCCAAGCGGTGTAAAAAATGTCAGATGCACGCTCCCCTTATTCACCAGCCATCTGAAATTCTATCATCTATATCCGCTCCGTACCCCTTCATGAGGTGGTCAATAGATATAGTCGGTCCGATGCATCGTTCAACACGAGGCGTCCAGTACTTATTAGTTCTAACAGACTATTTTTCCAAATGGATTGAAGCTGAAGCTTATATAAGCATACAGGATTCCGTAGTAAAGACATTCTTGTGGAAACACATTATTTGTCGCTATGGAGTTCCCTACGAAATAGTAACGGACAATGGTCCTCAATTCATTTCAAATGACTTTGAAGATTTTTGTTCCGCTTGGGGAATAAAACTTAGCTACTCAACACCGAGGTATCCTCAAGGAAATGGACAAGCGGAAGCTTCCAACAAAACCATTCTCAGCAATCTCAAAAAACGCTTGAACGCTCGAAAGGGTGGATGGTATGACGAGCTGCAACCTGTGTTGTGGGCTTATCGAACAACCCCGAGGCGAGCAACAGGTGAAACTCCATTCTCATTAGTTTATGGGATGGAAGCCGTAGTCCCAGCCGAGCTGAATGTTCCAGGTTTGCGCCGGAGCGAAGCTCCACTTAACGAGGAATCGAATTCTAAATTATTAGAAGATGTTCTCGATACAATCGATGAAAGGCGAGACCAATCCCTTATTCAACTTCAGAATTATCAACAGTTGACCGCTCGATACTATAACTCAAAGTTGAAAAACAGACCTTTAAATGTAGGAGACTTTGTTTTAAGGCGAGTGTTCGATAACACAAAAGAAGAAGGCGCTGGAAAACTCGGTATTAACTGGGAAGGCCCTTATCAAATCACTGAAAAAATCCGAAACGGTGTATAGCGTTTACAAGACGTTGACGGAAACCCCGTTCAAAGGCCTTGGAACATAATCAACTTGAAAAAGTTCTATTGCTAAAGCAAACTCATTCGAACTACGATTTGGCTTGATCCTATTTTCGGTACGTAGGCAGCTCGCTAAATACGAGTCCAGCTATAATATAAAAATTAAAATATTATTTCAAATCATGGAATCTTATTCTTATCCTTGGGCTTGAATATAGAGTACATTGCAAACAATGTATAAATGAATATTTCTAGCTAAACTCAGATTCAGAAGGGTCTTGAATTACGGAATAACTCTGCTCCTTGACCTGCGAGGTCAACGATGCTCATAATGCAACCTGGCATGTTTCCGTACTCTTGAAGTCCTAGTTCGATCCAATCGGAAGGATGGGCTTCGAGGCAATGAAGCTCGCGAGCAATGTCGAGGCAACGCTTCCCTAGTTCCCTTCTCTTCTTCCTAATCTCCTTTTTCTCATCCTCGAGCTCGTCATGCCGAGTGATAAGCTGAAGAAAATAAGATGACACAGTTAGCAATAACAAAAAGAGTAAAATCACTAGGATGGAAAATACCTTGTTGATAAACTCCTCGGCCTTGACACGATCTTGGGCTGACAGTCTCTCGATTAAAACGATTGGAACCTGAATGCTAGTTCCCTTCCTTAACATTCGTGACCCCTCCGGTTCGCCAGCTTTTCCAGTTTTTGTAAGCTCGATGTCTGGTGCTCCCGGAAGATCGTCACTTATCAATTTGAATGAATCAGAAGGTTTCTCTGAAGAATTTCCTTACTCAAACATTTTTGTAGAATCGTTGTTGAAATTCAATGACAAACTACACCCATTTTATACTCGAAAATTTATTCGATTACATTTAAGAGGATTAATTGACGATTTCCCGAATCTGAAATTACTACTTTCGAGGAAAATGTAATCGGGTTAATTGCTAATTGTATTCCCTAGATTAAGCGCATTAAATGAGATTTGAATAATCGGCGAATTTAAAGCGAATGGAGGAATATAATTAATGTTGCTGGGTTTCAAGTCCGGTAACGTTATTCAAACATAAATAAGAAAGTTTTCAATCAAAAGTCTTCGCCCAATTCCAGCGAGGTGGAAGAACCCGAACAACTTTCCGAGGATAATCCCTCATCAGAAGATAAATCAAACGGGCCGGAGAAGTCATCAGTAGTTGTCGTCTCCGGCTCCTCTTTTTCTTCAGTTCTTAACATCGGAAGTCTCCGAAACTCTGAAGAACATGAAACGAAAGAGGACCCATTATTGGTCGCCAAGGATAAACGATGAAATTTATCCAGCATAGCGGAGGAATCTTCGAAGACAAGTAGGTATTATGGCCACGATGTCTAAACCTTTCCTCTCCCATTCATGTGGTTCGGATTCCAGGCGAAAGATCTCTCTTTCCATCTTCTTTATGCGCTCATCAAGAGCGCGGTGCCTCCTTCTGATTCTTTGTACTTTTATCACATAAAGCTTTGTGTCTGCCGACGATCTGTTTGAACAATTATTTTGTCAAGAGAAAGGGAGTTATAACTTTCTGAAGAGACTAAGAGTTAGAAAAGGAACCTTTTCCAGGAAATCATAACATTTGACCCTTTCCTTCCCTGTTCGAAAATAAAAAAAAGTTGGGTGAATAACTCCCTTTGGAGAGAATCCATCTTTGGATTCAAACAATGGGTTCCCACCTGAAGTTGTTATTCTTGAGCTTGATCTGAAAGAAGACAGCGGCATTTTTCAAGTTTTTCCTATGATGGACTATGGTAATCCCTCAGAATTCCTTTTAAAGAGAAGAGAGGTCCAGATTTCTAAATCATATATTGTGGGCCTATTAGAGCAGGCTTCGGATCCAATTAAAACATGGCCCAACAATTCCGAAGCCATTACAGGCAACGATCGAAACCTTTGCCTGATCATACTTATGACAAAATTCTCATGAATTATAAATCTTATCCCTCGATAAAACAAAAAAAACTTAAGCCGAGCTCCATCCTCGCCTGCGAGAGACCGAGGAAAAATACTTATTAAGATTTTTTCTTTAAAAAAGGCAAGTGAGCCTGATCAGCTCATCTCTCACAATTCATAAAACCTCTTTGGTGGGCTAGGACTTGCAAACCTAGAATCGCGTCCAAACGTTTTGCTTAAAAGAAAAAATATATCATATGCAGGGGCATATACATGATTGTGTTCAGTCACCCTAATTGAACAAAATGTTTCCGTCAAACGGAATAGTCCTCATGGACTCAACAAAACAACTTTTTAAATAACGTTCCTATACCTCTGGAGAACCTTCGTATGGCCGAGAACCTTCACCAACCTCAAATTGGGAGGGGGAATCGCCAAATACCAAAGAAAATGGTCCCAAATCAAGAGAAGGGCGGGAAGCCGAAGATAATTCGGATTCGACTGTAGCAAGCTCAGCAGAAACTTCCCTCCTCTCATCCTCTAGCAAAATTTTTCCACTCTCTATTCCCCCAATCAGATCTAGATTACTCTTCAGCTCGGCTCGGTCGGACTGAAGTTTAATCCAGACCTCGTCGTCTTTGACGAACTTCGTGATAGATTGAATGAGTTGCCTACCAAAGCCCCTCATCTCTTCTCGAGCATTATGCTCGGCTTCAGCAATATCACGAGCTCTATTCCTAATTAAAAGCTTGGTCTTTTGATTTGTTTCTTCGAGCAAAGTTGTAGCCTCTTCTAGCTCGGATTCTAAGCGAAGAGCATCTGATCTCGCAGAATCTCTTTCAGCGTCCGCAATTCTGATGCGTTCCTCGTTAGCTGCTAGAATTTTCTTCATATTCTCAAAGGATGATTCAAGGGCTCTTGCTTGCTCGGATCGCTCAGATTGATTTGCTAATCTAAGTTCATCAACCTTCTTTTTAGCTTTTGCGACCTCTCTCGTCGCTTGGTGAAGCAGGTTCTCATACTGGAAGATCATTCCATTAGTCTCCATAAACGCCTTTGAAGTAAAAAAAAAAAAAAAAAACATGTCATTAAGGCAAAAAGTTTTTACTTAAGAAAAAAGGGTGGACAAAATCAAAATCCGAAAAGTTTTGAACCTGGGATAGGTAACAGGCTCGATTGACGAACATCTGACGGATTTCCGGCCTCCAAACCGAAAAGGGACGTTCCTTCCCTGGTTTGAAAACCTCGGAAGATGTCTCCAATCTCTTCTCCTTCTACAAAACAGAGGAGAACAGTAGGTTAATAAGTAGCCGCAATCTGGAACAAATCTTGTTAAAGGCTTGCTTTCTAAAAAAAAACTCACCAGAAATTGAAACGGCTAAAGGGCTTTGAGTCCTAACACTCAGTCCTTGGGACAAGTAAGTCTCAGGTCTCGGCTCATCAGTTTCTTCTGGAATTGCTCTAGTCTCCCGAAGAAGGAAGCTCAGAGTCTGAAGATTCAACAGAGGGGAAAACAGAAGGCAGAAAGCTAGGGTCTCGCGGCGGAGAACTTAATCTAACGGTTTTGAGTCTCTCGTTTGATAAAGTGTCCGAGTCTAGAGTCTTCCTCTTTGTGCAAAGAGGAGGAGTTTCTTCTCTCTCTCTCTCTCTCGTACGGAAGAGCAAATGGCGGTGGCGACTGGGGGGTCGTTAGGGATATCGGCTCCATAAGAATCCACCGCACTTGACAAAGCTGCTTCTAAGGAACCATCATCAACCAAGAGGGTCTTCCTGTGAAAGCTACCAACCTTGGAGATTGCAGCTATACGCTTCTTTTTCCCAATTTCGGATAATTGATCCTTAAGAGCCTTAATCTCAGCATGGATTTTTCTTTTATCTCGAGCATTCAGGCTCGAGACATCTTTCTCTTCAGGAGGAGGGTCAAGAGGGTGAGTTTTACCATCCTTAATAGCGAGCCCTGCTCCATGAATGCGTTGAAGGGTGAAAGAATTCCAGTTCGTGTCACCCTCGGAAACGATTCGGAAGAAAGATAAGAAGTCAGCAGTTGGACGGGGGATAGTTTGGTTCCCTGAAATAAAACGTTGAGTTGAGAATTCCGTTTCTTTCACACAATGTAGTAGAAAGATAATAAAGAATGATTCTGACCAAGTTTGGGTGACCAATTTGGAAGAAGAAAACCGGAAAGACCTTGAACGGAATGAGGATTAACTCGGAAAAAGAACCAGTATTTCCTCCAAGGCCCGTCATTCAGGGGCATTCCGTCGATGAGGTTACGGTCAAAAATAGGATTCATGGAAAAAATACCCGCTGCCGCAGAATCACGGGCTCGAAATAGCCCTAAGAGTTCGCTGGTAGTGAGAGAAAACCTTGCCTCCGCCGAGACGGTCAGGGTGCTCAAGACGTACCTAACGAAGTTGGGAGCCATTTGGGAAAAAGCGATCCCTAGATGTAGGAGATACAGAATGAGAACTTCCGGGATAGGAAAAAATAAGCCACAACCCTTGAAATAGACTTCGTACGCGCAACAGAAACCCTCTCGCACCATTTCTGGAGACTCATTTGGTCCAGGAAGAGAGAATTCTATTTCCTGGGGAATGTTACAAAGGCGACGAAGGGCGCCAAGGGAAGCAAGGGTCGATTGAGACCTGAAATGCGGACCGAATCTATCTCCCACTTGGGTAAAAACTTCGTCCCCTCTGGGAACAGGGATTCCTTGACTGTCGTCTTCGTTGTCTGAAACGTAGATGGCCGGGGAAGACATTTTTTACTAGGGGGTTTTTCTTTCTATCTCTGGTTTGGTAAAAGCTATCAGGAGTGAATGTACGCTGTAAAAGCCGTCGTTCCATTTAACCCTATTTAGTGGAAACCGCCTCGAGAGTATTGGGAAGTGGGACAGTTTTTCCCGTGGTATTAATATAAAATTAGGAAATTAATGATGACGATTGTCAGGGAAATCAAATCATCTGATTATCCGAGATCGGCGTAACAGCGTAAAACATGGAGAAATTCTAGAATGTTAAAGATCTCGAGTCATTAATTACTATTTACTTAAGTCTTCCAAGCCGAGCACTCAGCTCGCAAGACTTGGGGGGCTAAATGTTGGGGTCGGATCCCACACACTTTCGGTAGGATCCACTTGGATCTGTCCACGTCATTATTACATAATAATCCTCTTGGAATTAAAGATATTTTATTATAAGAATCGCACTTAACCAGTCAGGAGTTCGATTCAGTCTACTAAAAGAGTTCGATCTTTACCAGTACGGAGTTCGTTCTTATTCAACATACAGTTCGCATAGAGAAAGGCCGAAGCGAGGAGAATACTGTTCGGGGTTCGCGGTAGCATCAAAGCATGGGAGTTCGGAGACAGCAAGAAAGAGTTCGGAAGGCCCACGTGAAGCCCAAGACAAGTTCGAATTCAAGCCGTTTCGGTCAAAATGTAACTTATGTGATTAATGCGGATCAATATGATTACGAGTAGTAAATAGCCGCATTAATCATGTTTTCTCTATAAAAAGTAACCTCAAACGCATGTGTTTGAGGAGAACAATCTTTTTACCTCTTACTATCTAGCAATACAACATACTTTTCTCTTACAATTTCGCAAAGCTCTTACTAATTTGTTCTTATCAATTTCTTTCGCTTTATTTAGTTTCTTGGTTACTTTCTTGCCCAAATTCTTATTTTCATCCTTTGATTTTAGAGTTTTTCTCCACCAAAATACTTAAAGACAATCGAGTGTGAATCCTACATCCACACTCATAGGACTTCGGCCACACCCACAAAGATTTGAGAAGCAATAAGAAGCTTGCTTAGTGTTTTAGGAGTCAAATATGACTAGATCTTGTGTTTATGATTGGGTATAAGAACTAGAACCGCAACCGGATCCCAAAAGCTAAAGTAGTGTTTTTCCGTTTAGAAGCTCCAAAACCGAAAACTCATAGGACTTCGGCAACACATACAAAGATTTGAGAACCAATAAAAATCATGGTTAGTGTTTTTTGGAGTCAAATATGACTAGATCTTGTGTTTAAGATTGGGTATAAGAACTAGAACCGCAGCCGGATCCCAAAAGCTAAAGTACTGTTTTTCTATTTAGAAGCTCCAAAACCGAAAACTCATAGGACTTCGGCCACACCCACAAAGATTTGAGAAGCAATAAGAAGCTTGGTTAGGGTTTTTGGAGTCAAATATGACTAGATCTCGTGTTTATGATTGGGTATAAGAACTAGAACCGCAACCGGATCCCAAAAGCTAAAGTACTGTTTTTCTATTTAGAATCTCCAAAACCGAAAACTCATAGGACTTCGGCCACACCCACAAAGATTTGAGAAGCAATAAGAAGCTTGCTTAGTGTTTTTGGAGTCAAATATGACTATATCTTGTGTTTATGATTGGGTATAAGAACTAGAACCGCAACCGGATCCCAAAAGCTAAAGTACTGTTTTTCTGTTTAGAAGCTCCAAAACCGAAAACTCATAGGACTTCGGCCACACCCACAAAGATTTGAGATGCAGTAAGAAGCTTGGTTAGAGTTTTTGGAGTCAAATATGACTAGATCTTGTATTTATGATTGGGTATAAGAACTAGAACCGTAACCGGATCCCAAAAGCTAAAGTACTGTTTTTCTATTTAGAAGCTCCAAAACCGAAAACTCATAGGACTTCGGCCACACCCACAAAGATTTGAGAAGCAATAAGAAGCTTGCTTAGTGTTTTTGGAGTCAAATATGACTAGATCTTGTGTTTATGATTGGGTATAAGAACTAGAACCTCAACCGGATCCCAAAAGCTAAAGTAGTGTTTTTCCGTTTAGAAGCTCCAAAACCGAAAACTCATAGGACTTCGGCAACACATACAAAGATTTGAGAAGCAATAAAAAGCTTGGTTAGTGTTTTTTGGAGTCAAATATGACTAGATCTTGTGTTTATGATTGGGTATAAGAACTAGAACCGCAGCCGGATCCCAAAAGCTAAAGTAGTGTTTTTCCTTTAGAAGCTCCAAAACCAAAAACTCATAGGACTTCGGCCACACCCACAACGATTTGAGAAGCAATAAAAAGCTTGGTTAGTGTTTTTGGAGTCAAATATGACTAGATCTTGTGTTTATGGTTGGGTATAAGAACTAGAACCGCAACCGGATCCCAAAAGCTAAAGTAGTGTTTTTCCGTTTAGAAGCTCCAAAACCGAAAACTCATAGGACTTCGGCCACATCCACAAAGATTTCAGAAGCAATAAGAAGCATGGTTAGTGTTTTTGGAGTCAAATATGACTAGATCTTGTGTTTATGATTGGGTATAAGAACTAGAACCGCAACCGGATCCCAAAAGCTAAAGTACTGTTTTTACATTTAGAAGCTCCAAAACCGAAAACTCATAGGACTTCGGCCACACCCACAAAGATTTGAGAAGCAATAAGAAGCTTGGTTAGTGTTTTTGGAGTCAAATATGACTAGATCTTGTGTTTATGATTGGGTATAAGAACTAGAACCGCAACCGGATCCCAAAAGCTAAAGTAGTGTTTTTCCGTTTAGAAGCTCCAAAACCGAAAACTCATAGGACTTCGGCCACATCCACAAAGATTTGAGAAGCAATAAGAAGCATGGTTAGTGTTTTTGGAGTCAAATATGACTAGATCTTGTGTTTATGATTGGGTATAAGAACTAGAACCGCAACCGGATCCCAAAAGCTAAAGTAGTGTTTTTCCATTTAGAAGCTCCAAAACCGAAAACTCATAGGACTTCGGCCACACCCACAAAGATTTGAGAAGCAATAAGAAGCTTGGTTAGTGTTTTTGGAGTCAAATATGACTAGATCTTGTGTTTATGATTGGGTTTAAGAACTAGAACCGCAACCGGATCCCAAAAGCTAAAGTAGTGTTTTTCCGTTTAGAAGCTCCGAAACCGAAAAGTCATAGGACTTCGGCCACACACACAAAGATTTGAGAAGCAATAAAAAGCTTGGTTAGTGTTTTTGGAGTCAAATATGACTAGATCTTGTGTTTATGATTGGGTATAAGAACTAGAACCGCAACCGGATCCCAAAAGCTAAAGTACTAGTTTTTCTGTTTAGAAGCACCAAAACCGAAAACTCATAGGACTTCGGCCACACCCACAAAGATTTGAGAAGCAATAAGAAGCTTGGTTAGGGTTTTTGGAGTCAAATATGACTAGATATCGTGTTTATGATTGGGTATAAGAACTAGAACTGCAACCGGATCCCAAAAGCTAAAGTACTGTTTTTCTATTTAGAAGCTCCAAAACCGAAAACTCATAGGACTTCGGCCACACCCACAAAGATTTGAGAAGAAATAAGAAGCTTGCTTAGTGTTTTTGGAGTCAAATATGACTAGATCTTGTGTTTATGATTGGGTATAAGAACTAGAACCGCAACCGGATCCCAAAAGCTAAAGTAGTGTTTTTCCGTTTAGAAGCTCCAAAACCAAAAACTCATAGGACTTCGGCAACACATACAAAGATTTGAGAACCAATAAAAAGCATGGTTAGTGTTTTTTGGAGTCAAATATGACTAGATCTTGTGTTTAATGATTGGGTATAAGAACTAGAACCGCAGCCGGATCCCAAAAGCTAAAGTACTGTTTTTCTATTTAGAAGCTCCAAAACCGAAAACTCATAGGACTTCGGCCACACCCACAAAGATTTGAGAAGCAATAAGAAGCTTGGTTAGGGTTTTTGGAGTCAAATATGACTAGATCTCGTGTTTATGATTGGGTATAAGAACTAGAACCGCAACCGGATCCCAAAAGCTAAAGTATTGTTTTTCTATTTAGAAGCTCCAAAACCGAAAACTCATAGGACTTCGGCCACACCCACAAAGATTTGAGAAGCAATAAGAAGCTTGCTTAGTGTTTTTGGAGTCAAATATGACTAGATCTTGTGTTTATGATTGGGTATAAGAACTAGAACCGCAACCGGATCCCAAAAGCTAAAGTAGTGTTTTTCCGTTTAGAAGCTCCAAAACCGAAAAGTCATAGGACTTCGGCCACACACACAAAGATTTGAGAAGCAATAAAAAGCTTGGTTAGTGTTTTTTGGAGTCAAATATGACTAGATCTTGTGTTTATGATTGGGTATAAGAACTAGAACCGCAACCGGATCCCAAAAGCTAAAGTACTGTTTTTCTGTTTAGAAGCTACCAAAACCGAAAACTCATAGGACTTCGGCCACACCCACAAAGATTTGAGAAGCAATAAGAAGCTTGGTTAGGGTTTTTGGAGTCAAATATGACTAGATCTTGTGTTTATGATTGGGTATAAGAACTAGAACCGCAACCGGATCCCAAAAGCTAAAGTAGTGTTTTTCTATTTAGAAGCTCCAAAACCGAAAACTCATAGGACTTCGGCCACACACACAAAGATTTGAGAAGCAATAAAAAGCTTGGTTAGTGTTTTTGGAGTCAAATATGACTAGATCTTGTGTTTATGATTGGGTATAAGAACTAGAACCGCAACCGGATCCCAAAAGCTAAAGTACTGTTTTTCTGTTTAGAAGCTCCAAAACCGAAAACTCATAGGACTTCGGCCACACCCACAAAGATTTGAGAAGCAATAAGAAGCTTGGTTAGGGTTTTTGGAGTCAAATATGACTAGATCTTGTGTTTATGATTGGGTATAAGAACTAGAACCGCAACCGGATCCCAAAAGCTAAAGTACTGTTTTTCTATTTAGAAGCTCCAAAACCGAAAACTCATAGGACTTCGGCCACACCCACAAAGATTTGAGAAGCAATAAGAAGCTTGCTTAGTGTTTTTGGAGTCAAATATGACTAGATCTTGTGTTTATGATTGGGTATAAGAACTAGAACCGCAACCGGATCCCAAAAGCTAAAGTAGTGTTTTTCCGTTTAGAAGCTCCAAAACCGAAAACTCATAGGACTTCGGCCACACCTACAAAGATTTGAGAAGCAATAAAAAGCTTGGTTAGTGTTTTTTGGAGTCAAATATGACTAGATCTTGTGTTTATGATTGGGTATAAGAACTAGAACCGCAACCGGATCCCAAAAGCTAAAGTAGTGTTTTTCCTTTTAGAAGCTCCAAAACCGAAAACTCATAGGACTTCGGCCACACCCACAAAGATTTGAGAAGCAATAAGAAGCTTGCTTAGTGTTTTTGGAGTCAAATATGACTAGATCTTGTGTTTATGATTGGGTATAAGAACTAGAACCGCAACCGGATCCCAAAAGCTAAAGTAGTGTTTTTCCGTTTAGAAGCTCCAAAACCGAAAACTCATAGGACTTCGGCCACACACACAAAGATTTGAGAAGCAATAAAAAGCTTGGTTAGTGTTTTTGGAGTCAAATATGACTAGATCTTGTGTTTATGATTGGGTATAAGAACTAGAACCGCAACCGGATCCCAAAAGCTAAAGTAGTGTTTTTCCGTTTAGAAGCTCCAAAACCGAAAACTCATAGGACTTCGGCCACATCCACAAAGATTTGAGAAGCAATAAGAAGCTGGTTAGTGTTTTTGGAGTCAAATATGACTAGATCTCGTGTTTATGGGG
>LR999455.1:4202046-4389058 GCA_905216605.1 Arabidopsis arenosa | reverse complement strand
ATAGAGCTTTCCACAATCATTTACTAAAGAGCAATCAAAAGACAACAATGAGAGCACAAGAACACAAACATCTTTACACGTCTGGATACTGTGCTCTAAACTATACGGAGAGACAGAGAGCTAATGATAAGAACCACCAGATTATCACTAAGCAAAACCTACTTGCAGATGAAACTCATAAAAGGATCTATCATGCAAAACGGAAACTGCTCGTTAATAACGAACCCAAAGAGTTTAACATGATACAAGCAAACAATCACACTAAATAGAGCAATCTAATCACTGTGCCTGCGAACTCAGCCTTAGGCCTCAACTTCTTGACTAACTAATTCTACAAAAGATCTAATTTTAACATTCCACAACACAAAATTCAGTGCATCTTAACACAGTATCTTTCACTCTCAGCTCAATTTTCCTAAGACTAAGAACAAAACAGTTCCCATCACAACAAACTATTACTCTATTGCAATCTATAGAGAAGAAACTATAATAGAATAAAAACCATACCTTGAAAATCAAACCAACGATGGTTGTTCCAGTTTTCAAAAAAGAAGGAGCTTTAAGACCCTTTTGTGTAAGCATGTCATTTCTCTTACACAGATCGAAGCTAAACCCACCCTTTGGCGGAACATCTACGGCTGATTGCGACATTCTCTCAAATTGACCAGTCTACAATAACAAAAAAGTTAAGTAATTTAGCATCAAAAACGATTACCCAGAAGAATAAACTAGTTCTCCGAAATCGTCTGAAGCAATTTGAGATTAGGGTTGGATAATTAATTTCTTCAATATCAAAGAGACAGTAACAGGAAAACTAAGAATAAAAGTGAATCAAAACCCCTCGGATCGAGAACCTTAATGGCCGTAAAATCGAATCGAGCAAGAGAGACTTCAAGAAGAGAAGTGCGAGAGTGAAGAAGGAAGAGACCAAAAAAAAAACTCAGCTTAAGAAGAAGAGTAATTTTACCTTGATGAATTTTGCTTGAATCGGAAAATAGAAGCAGAGAAGAGAAGAAGAAGAGAGAGGTGAAGCAAAAGTACAAAGAAAGACGGAGAGTTTTCTTCTTCCCCAATTAACCTTTAGAGACACTATAACACTTAGGGGCATGTTGGTCTTTATACTATTAGAGACTGAACTTTTAGGTTTGAATGGGCTTTTTCTTCCTTGTTCATTGAGCCCAATAAGGATACAGCCCAAGTAATCGACGGTTTACAATAATGTCGCAAGATAAAAGATTTTAAGCGTTTCAGATCTGTTGAAGCCAAAAGATCCCTAATTTCTTCGAAGTAGATGTTACGATTAGGGTTTTCTCAAAGATTCGTCTCTGACGAACTTCAATTCGAGAAATTGGCGTACCCATACCACGTAGCTCTGGTCGCAACACAGTTTTGTTTGATGCAATATGCTGCCCGAAGGAGCGGATCTGACATTGAGATCTCAAAACTAAGCTTCCGTTGGGTGATGGGTATATTGGCTTCGATGATGGTGTCTCCTTATCTGATGGCTCACGTCTTCCGTGGCTACTACAAGGCCATTGGTTCTTCCTTTAGAGATTATGAAGAGATGGCTATGGTTATTGGTTTCTTATCGCTCATGTTCTTCTCTGTGAACTTGTTTGGATTCTGGGGATTTGTTTTTATTCCAGTTTCTCCTCCTATTCTCGCTTTGGTTGTGCAATTTGTGATCATGAAGCGAAGAAACGACATGAGGTTCTGAAGAGTGATTTGGTGGTGATCGGAGAAGAAGAAGCGTCGATTAGTGATTGATTAATTAGACTAAGTAAGTGTTAAAAGGCCTTTTTGGGATCGTTGGTAGTAGTAGCTTTTTCTTAATTAGTAAAACGTATCTGTTGTGAAAATTAGGTTAAGAAGTGAACAAGGCCCAACTAAGTGTGGGTTTTGGTTATTAGCAAAGCTCTAATTAAGTACAAGTACTATATAATAATGGTTGTGTTGTTGTAAGAAAACATTTAAGAAAAGTAACAAGTAAAGAACGTTAAGCGGCTAGAAACGAGTCTATCAACAATGAACATTCTCCAAAATCGTACTTCGGAATCATTCATTCATGATTATAGGTTCACTTAGTTAATTACAAATCTGATCAGATTAGGATTTAACAATTTAAACTTAAGATCATTTCTCAAAAAAATTTAGTGAAAATGTATGTGTTGAGAAAATTAAGGTTTGATCGATTGCTATTGTTACTCATACTGTTATTGTATAAGTGAAACCAAATCAGAAACAGAGTAATTCGTTTTAGTGAAAATGGGTACAAAGTATTAAAAAATATCATTTTGAGGCCAAGAAAATATGATAAGGATCTTGAACCTCCCAGTCCAAGCTCTATAGTCATCTCTTATCTTACAAGAGGAATAATCTGTTATAATAGTATTTGGTAAAATGTTGAGCATCAAAAAAAAAAAAATATATATATGTTGAGCATCTCCTCCTCTCTTTTTGCTCATCATCAGATGTCTCAAAAGAACAGTTTAATTTTTGTTTATTTGTTAATTTATAGAACAATCAGAAAGTTGATAAAGGATAGAAGCTGCTTCTCTTAAAACTTTGTGTTTGGCTAACTTTCTCTTTATTTATAATAATTTTATTTAGATTTGTAATTTCAAATAAATCAAATTTATATAATTTATAATAAACAAACTAATAATATGTAACTTTTTCTTCGATATTTTTCGGTAGATTTATTTCATTGTATGTTGCTTTATTACTAAATTCAGATTTTTTTGAACTATTGACTTATTTTCTTATTTATGTTGATTCCATTGACGTATTTTAAAACAGTCGATTTATGTTTTGGCTCGTTGATTTATAACATAGTCGGTTTTTTGAACTATTGACTTAATTTTTTTTGTTCATCAATTTATAATTTTTTCGGTGGACTTGTTTATTCAAGGTAGACTTACTTCATTCTACATGGACTAATTAATAAGGTCGAGTTTTGAACTGACGATTTATATTTCATTTGTCGACTAAATTTATTTTCTATCTAACTGTTTTAAAATTGTCGACTTATGTTTAGGTTGACTGATTTTTAAATTAGTCGGCTTTTAAAAAATTTTGACTTATTTTTCTTGATTGTTGATTTTATAAAAAAATTCGCCCACTTGTTTATTCTTGGTAGACTTATTTTATTTTACGTTGATTTATTAATAAGGTATAATTTTTGAACTGTCGACTTATGATTTATTTTAGTCGACTTAATTTTCATCTCTATCGACTTATATTAAAACCGTCGACTTATATTGAAACAGTCGAGTTGTCCTCGATCTTGGATCTCTCAAAATCTCGATACAAATCAATTAAACCGACATCTCTCATCGTCTTTGTTCACCATCTCTTTCATTAGCTATGTTCACCATCTCTCTCTCATTCATCATCTTTAATCATCTCTCATCATCACAGTTCATTGTTCATCCGCGAAAAACTTAATCATTTCTGTTTACGTTCACTGTTCATTGTATCTCTGTTCGTGAGTTACTGTTCATCATCTCTCTGTTTGCGGTTCACTGATCATCTTGCAAAAAAACACTAAAAATCTTTGTGGTAATCTTTTCAATCATCTTTGTCCCTCACACACAAATTGTTTTATGTGTTTCTTGTAGAAAACGATGGAAAAAGTGGTGAAATTTAATCTTTTATGCCCTAATAAGACGGTGGGTTTGTTGAAAGAAAAGGACCTGACAAACCTTAATAGGATAAAGAGGGGATGCTGCCTTGACAATTCTTCGATTCTGCCTTTAAAATAAATATGATTGTTTTAAGACATCTTTTCTTATTGAAGGAAGAGATATGAACGGCTTGGGAGAGGAATTATTTGGTGAATGGTCTCAACAAACTCTCACTGTAATCACCCTCTCTGAATGAAAGGAGGACACAATTGTGAAGGTGAGTTTTGATTTGTTTTATCTTTAACACCTTTCTTTCTATATTTATTTTGTTTCCTCTTTTTTGGAGGTAACCATGGTACATACTAATATTCACGAACTGAAGATGCACAACCTGAAAATATATAGCAAAAATATGGTCATCATAATTTCTTTATATCCACAATCAGAGATGAAAGATTAGAGTTTTAGCACGTCAATATACAAAAAGTAATGCAAAATCCTCAACTCAAAATTCACAATTCTATTAAGTTTTAGTTGTAATGTAAGTTTTTGGTTGAGAAACTCAAGCGAGAGACAACTCTCTAAATATATCTCGTTTCTCATCACCATTAAAACCAAAAAAAATATCTTGTCTCTCGCCATTGCCATCGCTATCGCCATGCACGTGATTATTTTTCTAAAGTATAAAAAAAGAACTATAAATATATCATTTATGGAAGATTGCCAATAGTATTCAATTAGGATTTTGATTTGATTTCGAGTTATCAATCACGTTAAGTTAGTGGTGTTAAATGGATACCATTTGAAGATTGTATATTTTAGAGAAATTATGCGAACTAAACACTTTTATCACAAATAATTTGCGAACTAGACACTTTTATCACAAATAATTTGTAAACTAGGTACTTTTTTTAGATATTAAAGGAATATGTATTTTTTATCTTTTCTCTCTGATAGAGATTTTAGTAATAGACCTATATACCCTGATGTTGTTTTGTTGTGTAAACTTGTTGAACATGTCTTTAACGTCTTCACTCGTTAGACATTCAACCTCTACGTGTGAATCATTGTTTGAATCAAGTATCTCAGCCTCATAATCTCTTAACCTAGCAAACTGATAATATATCGTACTCCTTCTCAATCCACTACAGTGCCTTCTTCCTCGCAGACTGACATTGTGGCCTAGTGACACTTGTTGGTGTCGGATCCCGCACCAGTAGACCGGGACCAACCAAAGATTGCCACGTAATTAGAGGGAAGGCCCACAGAGGATAAGGCCCATAAAGCCCATCGTTTACAGAGTACAATCGAAGTGGGCATCACCATAAAGAGAGCCCGAAGTGGTCATATTTCGGGATACAACTCGGGATCGAGGTCGAAGTCAAAACGGCTCAAAGTAACTTGGGCCAAAAGGCGAAGCCCATGAAGATCGGAATCAATTCAAATTCAAACGTTGAGCATTAAACTTGAAGACTAAAACGGACGTATTTAAGAGAGAATAATTGTGTTTAATTGAGAATTAAATGTCGTTTGTCAATATAAATAAGAGGGCTAATAGCCATGTAAGGATACGCAATTTTTCTAGCAAATACACTATAGTCATTCCTATTGCAATTCATAGCTTTTTTATCATATTTTTGTCCTCAAGAATAATCATTCCCACTAATTAAACAAATATTCAAGTGTGCGAATCCGACATCCACATTTTGGCGCCGTCTGTGGGGATCTAGAAGATTCTTGAGTTGTCAGATTTCTCTCATTTCCGAGATAAGCAGCAATGTCTGGAGCAAGCATCCCTGATTCGACAGTAGCCGAGGCTCTCAAGACCATGCAGCAAGCCATAACAGAAATGTCGCAGAAGTTCTCGGATGTGGAAAAAGCTGTGGACACGCTTAAAACAACCCAGGTATCTCTTGGTCAAAACATCAATACTATTCAATCTCGTGTTCGTTCTCTAGGTGCAGGAAGTACCGTGGGAGTCCGCAGAAGCATGTTCAGTACGCCAAACTCCCGTGTGCGAAGTGAGACCAACGAACAAACAACTTCTAACCCAACAATCCAACCGGATGTGGAAGAAGAGACGCAGCTCGGAGATGAAGATCAGCTTGTAGATCAGTATGATCAAGAGAGCTTCGATCAGCTCGAAACCATGAGGAAGGTTAGCCAGGAACTAAAAGAAATGAAGTCAAAGTTCCACCAGGCCACCAGTTCGGAGCCGGACATTAACCGAGTCATCGAGGAAGCTAGGCGAACTCCTTTCATTCCGCGAATTGCAAATTTGAGAATCAAGGATTCTCGAAAACTCAAACTGGATCCGTACAGTGGATTAGAAGACCCAAAAAGCTATCTCGCAGCTTTTCTGATTGCCGCTGGAAGAGTCGAATTGGATGAAGCTGATGAGGATGCAGGATACTGCAAACTCTTTTCGGAAAATCTTTGCGGTCAAGCACTAATGTGGTTCACTCAGCTGGAACCAGGCTCAATCAATAACTTCGACGAATTGTCGGCTGTTTTCCTGAAACAATATTCTATCCTCATGGATAAAAGCGTTTCGGATGCTGACCTCTGGAATCTAACACAAGGGCCAAATGAGTCACTTAGAACTTTCATCACCAAATTCAAGGGGGTGCTGTCAAAACTCCCAAGAATCTCGCAGCAGTCAGCTTTATCTGCCCTACGAAAAGGCTTATGGCATGACTCAAGGTTCAAAGAAGATCTGATACTTCACAAACCGGACACAATTCAAGACGCACTTTTCCGTGCAAATAACTGGATGGAAGTAGAAGACGAAAAAGAGAGTTTTGCGAAAAGGAACAAACAAGCAAAACCAGCGGTCACTTTCCCTACCAAAAAGTTTGAGCCCAGAGAGAACCAAGGACCTAAAAAATTCGGATCGCAACCCCTCAACAATACCGTCGGGAAACAATTTCAAGGAAAAGGAAGGTCGAACACTTGGGTCCGTGACGAAAGTTTGCATTGTGACATCCATAAGGTAACCGGACACTTAACCAAAGATTGTAGTGTCCTCAAAAAGCACCTCGCAGAGCTATGGGCCAGTGGAGATCTTTCTAATTTCAAGATAGAAGATTTCGTGAAAGAATATCACGAGGCAAAAGATATCCCTAAAGATCAGAATTTAAAAAGACCTAGGCAATCCAACGAAGAAGAACCTAGAAGTTCTAAAGGAAAAATTAATGTGATCATTGGAGGTTCCAAGCTTTGTCGGGATACGATCAATGCCATAAAGAAGCATAGGCGAAATGTTTTATTTAAAGCAAATTTAGGTGAAGAAATGGACTTTCAAGGTACGTCAATATCATTTGACGAAGAAGAAACATGTCACCTCGAAAGGCCTCATGATGACGCCCTAGTCATTACCTTAGACGTTGCCAACTTCGAAGTTTCGAGAATTCTCGTTGATACGGGTAGTTCGGTCGACTTAATCTTTTTAGGTACCCTGGAAAGAATGGGAATCAGTCGGGCAGATATAGTAGGACCGCCGTCTCCTTTGGTGGCATTCACAAGCGAATCGGCCATGTCTCTCGGGACGATCAAGCTACCAGTTCTTGCTAAAAACGTGTCAAAGATAGTAGATTTTGTTGTTTTCGATAAACCGGCAGCTTACAACATCATCCTTGGGACTCCATGGATTTATCAAATGAAGGCAGTTCCCTCGACGTATCATCAATGCATCAAATTTCCAACTCCTAGTGGAGTGGGAACGATTCGAGGAAGTCAAGAAGCTTCACGAACGTGCTATCTGACCAGTCATCGACTAAAGATCCAATAGCAATTAACGAAACCTGCGAAGAAGGAAATTCCAAGATTTCCTAGTGGGCAAAAAGAAGACGATGTGGTAATCGAAGTAGTATTGGAAGAAGATAAACCAGATCGGAAAGTCCGAATTGGAGTCACTTTGACTGGCGAAATAAAAGAAGCTTTGATTGAACTTCTAAGGAAAAACAAGACGTCATTTGCATGGTCAGCGGCCGATATGCCTGGCATAGATCCAAGCATAATCTGCCACAAATTGAACGTAGATCCAAGTTTTAAGCCCGTAAAACAAAAGAGAAGGAAACTCGGAGTAGAGCGAGCAAAGGCAGTAAATGATGAAGTGGACAAACTACTAAAGATAGGATCTATAAGGGAAGTACAATACCCGGAGTGGGTGGCAAACACTGTCGTGGTCAAAAAGAAAAATGGAAAGGACAGAGTGTGTATCGATTTCACCGATCTCAATAAGGCATGTCCGAAAGATAGTTTTCCGCTCCCGCATATAGACCGGCTCGTAGAATCTACCGCTGGGAATGAGTTATTAACTTTCATGGATGCTTTCTCGGGTTATAATCAAATAATGATGGATCCAGAAGACCAAGAAAAGACGTCATTCATCACAGACAGAGGTACCTACTGTTATAAAGTAATGCCTTTTGGTTTAAAAAACGCAGGAGCCACTTATCAACGATTGGTCAACAAAATGTTCCATGAGCATCTCGGGAAGACAATGGAAGTCTACATAGACGATATGTTGGTTAAGTCTTTGAAGAAAGAGGATCACATTAAGCATTTGGAAGAGTGTTTCGAAATTCTCAACCGATATCAAATGAAGCTGAACCCGGCGAAGTGCACTTTCGGAGTTCCATCCGGAGAGTTCCTTGGTTATATCGTGACAAAAAGAGGAATCGAAGCTAATCCAAACCAAATTAATGCCTTTCTAAACATGCCATCCCCGAAGAACTTCAAGGAAGTACAGCGTCTGACTGGTCGAATTGCAGCCCTAAACAGATTTATTTCAAGATCAACGGACAAGTCTCTGCCTTTTTATCAAATTCTGAAGGGAAATAAAGGGTTCCTTTGGGATGAGAAGTGTGAAGAGGCATTCGGACAACTTAAAGCATACCTCACTACTCCACCAGTGTTGTCCAAACCCGAAGTGGACGAGAAGCTCTATTTGTATGTTTCAGTGTCAAAACATGCAGTTAGTGGAGTCTTGGTCCGGGAGGACCGCGGGGAGCAAAAACCGATTTACTACATAAGTAAGTCAATGACAGATCCAGAGACAAGGTACACAATGATGGAAAAACTCGCACTTGCAGTAGTAACTTCAGCCCGGAAGCTGCGCCCATACTTCCAGTCTCATCCAATCGAAGTGTTAACCAACCAGCCACTCCGAACAATACTTCATAGTCCAAATCAATCCGGACGATTGGCGAAGTGGGCAGTGGAACTAAGTGAATATGATATAGAATATAAAAGCCGGGTCAGCATGAAGGCTCAGGTTTTGGCAGATTTCCTAACCGAACTACCAGTGCTGGGCACACCGGAGCAACCAGAGAATCAGACTTGGAAACTATATGTAGACGGATCTTCATCAAAACAAGGATCTGGAGTAGGAATCAAGTTGGAATCTCCAACGTCGGAAATTCTTGAACAATCATTCCGGCTATTGTTTAATGCTTCTAACAATGAAGCAGAATATGAAGCACTAATTGCCGGACTTCGACTAGCACAAGGGGTTGGAGCTGAAGAAGTGGTTGCTTATTGTGATTCACAGCTGGTAGTTAATCAGTTCAATGGCGATTATGAAGCGAAAGATCTAAGAATGGAAGCATACCTTGAAGTAGTGAAGGGACTTTCCAAGGACTTCAAGAAATTCGAACTAATTCGCATACCTCGAGGAGAAAACACAACTGCGGATGCACTTGCCGCATTAGCGTCAACATCAGATCCTGAACTAAAAAGAATCATTCCAGTTGAGTGTATCGCGGAGCGAAGCATTAAAACTGGCAAAGAAGTCCTCGCTGTTACAAGATCCCGAGCAGCAGCGCGTGAACGTGGCGAGCCCGAAGTCGAGTTGCCACCTGTTAAACGGAGGAAGTCGAAAAAGCACAACAAAGAGCCAGATGTACTTCCGGAAACTATTATAGAGACGGAACCAATAGTCGAGGGCAACCATCCCGAACCAGACCTTGAACCAAATGAGCATCCCGAACCGGAACCGCGAGTATTTCATGAGATTGATCAAATTCCGGCTAAAGATTGGGGGGCTGATTGGAGGGAGCCAATAAAGCGCTACATCGTGACAGGCGAGCTCCCGAAAAACAAATGGCAAGCCAGAAAAATGAGAATCGTTAGCGCGAAATTTTGTCTGTCAAAGGATATATTATATAAGCGAGGTGTTAGCGACCCTTACTTATTGTGCATCTTTGGGCCCGAAGTCGAGATCGTCGTAAGAGAAGTACACGAAGGTCTATGTGGAAGTCATGCGTCTGGAAGGGCCATGGCTTTTAAAATAAAAAGGATGGGCTATTATTGGCCCACTATGATCACGGATTGTGTCAAGTTCGCTCAAAAGTGCAAACGCTGTCAACTCCATGCGCCGATGATCCATCAACCTTCGGAGTTATTCTCCTCCATTTCTGCCCCGTACCCATTTATGAGGTGGTCGATGGACATCATTGGACCATTGCACAGATCAACTCGAGGGGCACAATACCTATTGGTCTTAACGGATTATTTTTCGAAGTGGATTGAAGCTGAAGCATACGCTAGCATCAAAGATTCGGCAGTAAATACTTTCATTTGGAAGAATATCATATGCCGACATGGGGTTCCATACGAGATAGTTACTGATAATGGGCCACAATTCATTTCGCACGAATTTGAAGCGTTTTGCTCAGAATGGGGAATCAAGGTCAGTTATTCCACTCCACGGTATCCACAAGGAAACGGCCAAGCTGAAGCTGCGAACAAAACAATTTTGAGCAATCTTAAAAAACGCTTGAGTCACTTAAAAGGAGGATGGTATGATGAACTCCAACCCGTCCTATGGGCTTATCGAACAACCCCTAGGCGACCTACCGGGGAAACTCCGTTTTCTCTAGTTTATGGCATGGAAGCAGTAGTACCGGCTGAACTAAATGTGCCTGGCCTTCGCCGAACAGAAGCACCATTGAACGAAGAGGAGAATTCAGCAATGCTCGATGACTCGCTGGATACCATTAATGAAAGACGAGATCAAGCCTTAATTCGGATGCAGAATTATCAGCAGGCAGCAGCTCGATACTACAACTCCAAAGTCAAAAGCAGGCCATTCTTCGTAGGCGATTATGTGCTAAGGCGAGTTTTTGATAATAAAAAAGAAGAAGGCGCGGGCAAACTCGGCATTAATTGGGAAGGTCCTTATATTGTGACCGAAGTGGTTCGAAATGGCGTTTATAGGTTAAAGGACTTAGAAGGCAGTCCAGTCCAGCGACCTTGGAACGTGATCAATCTAAAAAAGTTTTATGTTTAATACGCATTTTGTTATGTACATGAACTACGGTGTGGCTTGATCCCGAAATGGGTACGTAGGCAGCTCGAAAAAGAGTTCAGCTACTAATAATAAAAATTCGTTTTATTTCTTAGGAAAAAGTTCGACTATGCGAACATACAAGATGAAGAAGTTCGGCTGTGCGAACATACAAGAAATCGAAAGAAAAACATTTATTCAAACGAAGCAAGACAAAGTGTCGATCTTCGCACACTTCGAGTTAGGAAAACCCTCCCGGAGAGCAGAACACTTGAACCCCTTGACCTGCGAGGTCTAGAACTGGCATCATACAATCCGGGATTCGAGCAAAGTCAGAGATCCCGAGTTCA
Source organism: Arabidopsis arenosa (assembly GCA_905216605.1). Lineage (NCBI taxonomy): Eukaryota > Viridiplantae > Streptophyta > Magnoliopsida > Brassicales > Brassicaceae > Arabidopsis > Arabidopsis arenosa. The sequence continues at coordinate 4,377,791 of LR999455.1, read as the reverse complement.
ATCCAGTCTCCGGGGTGAGAGCCAAGGATGTGAAGATCTCGTGACACCGTAGTAAGCCTGCGTTGCATTCGGTTAATCCTTTTCCGAAGCCTCTTCTTTTCCAACGTAAGCTTCCGGTGTTGAAGAGCAAGCGCCTCTATGAAAGCCATCGCTGTTCCTTGGTCCCTGATGGGAGATTTCTGATCAAAGCACATGGAGCTCGGATCTGGGATCTAAAGAAACCACGAGGTGGAGAAGATCGTCTGTTTGGCTCATTCGGAACATCTTCGTTAATCATTCCGATCCTGGAGAAGTCGGGCATAGATTCTGAACATCGAAGGTTGAACTCCATACCTGCTAAAAGAAAAAGGATGGTGAGGAGTAAAGGGGAATTGAGATTGTAATTTATAGGAACTTCATATCCCCGTTAAGCTGCGGATTTTATCCTAGGAATGGAGTGATTCGCGGAGAGATTTATGCTCTCAATCCGATCCTGCATTAAAAAGACGTATCTCCAAGAATAATATGAGAATTAAAGTGTTTCCATAAATAAAAGGGGCCGAGGCCCATTACGAGTTCAAAACAAAGAGTGAAGAGAAGGAAAAATAAGCAGAGTTAGGGAACATTTATGGAAGGGGCTCAGGAACAGGCTCCCTCATCGCCGATGTGGAATTCGAAGTGGAAGCACCGTTCCCACCCTCAACTTCGGGTTCATTCGGGACACGTTTCCAAGGATTGTCATCATTTTCCTCGTCTTCCTCTTCACTATCAACAAGAGCAGCTTCAGTCGGGGCATTCACCGGTCCCTGAACTTGACCCTTAGCACGGAGGTACATCCGGAGCATTCGCGGGATCTCCGCGATACAGTCGAAGTTCCTCCACTCCCATTGAAAGGGGTCACTTTCCAAGGCTCTCACTTTCCTCTCCACTCGAGCAATACGAGCCTCGAGTGTTTGCCTCTTTAGTCCCAGCCGCTGCCTCTCGTCGCACAAGCGGCGATGTTTGTCGACAACCTGTCACCAAAAAGAATAAATTAAAGTGAAAGGCATAAGATTTTGGTCAAGAGAGTCGAATTTTAACCTTGTCCATGAAATCGTAAGCCTCTTTCTTTTCCCTCGAAGGGAAGTGGAACACAGCATGAGGAAAGAGAACGCCGGCCGGTTCGAAGCCATCGCCGGACAGGAACAAAGGACTGCCAGGATCGGTGGGGACCACAGTTGCGTTTTCCATTGTTATAAAAATTATCAAGAGAATTTTGGAGTTCCTTGGAAAAATTTAGAGGTAAACTTGCCTCTACTTATAATAGGTCTAGGGTTTATCTCGAAACCGTAATTTAATGATGATAGTGTGCCCGAGTGGTTTAAACTGTTTTTGGAAATAGAGAAGCAGTTATTGCCTTAAAGGCGTGCGACTTTCCCTATTTCCAAGGAGGGAAAGATCAACCGTCGCATTTAAGGCAAGAAGCCCATTAAGCACAAAAGTTTTCGAGGCCCAAGCCCAACAAATTCACCGAGTTGACTAAACCCGAAGTGGGGAACTCGTGTTAAGCCGAGCTCAGTTCTCGCATTCTAAGAGAAAGGCCTGATCAGCCTAAAAATCTCGAAAAAACATAGCCACAAGGCCAAGAAATGTTAAAAGCGGACTTTGCAAACCCGCATATAATTTTTAACCAAAACCCCCCTGGGATCTAAACCTAAAACAAAAAAGGTTTAAAAGCCTCCTCAGGCAAATATCTTGTTTAAAAAGAAACTAGCAATAAAGCCTCCTTAGGCAAAAGCAAAAGTATAAAGATTTAAGTCTCGAAGAGAAAGTATAGTAATGGGACAAGCCCCAATTCGGAGTGGACGCAGCCACTACGGATCAACAGACACTTCGGCCTCCATTTCGGTTGGCGGGTTTTCACCCACCTCCTTGGCCGGGACTTGATCAGAAGAAATTCCTTGCTCATTCCCTTCGGTACAAACATCTCCTGAGGTGACCTTCGGTGCAGCAGGGACTTCGGATGAGACAGTGCCCTCCGTCTCACTTGAACCTATAGAAGACAGTTCGGGTCAAACAAAAGGGGAAGAAGAAGGTAGTAAGCATTAAGAACTAGTGTTTACCTGCCCAGTCTAGACCTGATTCACTTAGGGGAGGAGATTCAGTAAAAAACTCCGCAAAATCCTGAGGATTGAAGGACGAAGCGGGAAGAGCTGCCAGACGATTCTTCTTTTCAGATAAACTAGACGCCAGCTCGGATCTCTCTTTCACTTCGGAGAAATCATCGTCGTGAATTTGATCCAGCAAGATTAGGTTGCTCTCGTGCTCTTTGATGTCTGACTCCAGATCTGATTTAACCTTCTCAGTTTGAATAAAGCGGATGGCTCCTTGAATCAACTCCATCCCTCGTCCCTTTACCTCTTTTCTGGCTTTCGACGCCGACCTTGCCAACTCGGAATCACGCAACTTGGTAATCGCGTTGTACTTCGCGCGAAGTTCAATGAGTTGATTATTTAGGGCATCGGCGGATGATTCGGATTCATGAAGTCTACCCTGAACACCAGAAAGCTCGTTCTGTAGTTGGTAATTCTGGTCGTACTGATCCTCAGCTCCCCCTTTACCTTCTCAAGCTCAGATTTGAGGCCGTCTACTTGATCTTCCAGTTGTTGCTTAGAGCCCGAAGATGATTGAAGGTCGGACTCAAGAGTAGTAAACTTGCCTCTCCATAATTCAATCTCCTGTTGTTGACTGAGTAACAACCCTTCATAGTGTTCGATCATGTCGTTGAGTTCGCTGTTCGCCTGGCATTTTGTATAAACTCGAAATGATGAACCAGGTGGAAAGTTAACATAAAAGGGAGAATGAAGTAAGACTAACCCGAGATGAGTGATGCGCATGAAGCAAATAGCGTTCGCGAATTGCAGGACGCCACTTGTCGAACTCCGGCAGAATTAGACCCGACCGAGTCTTAAAGCATCGAAAGACGCTACCTTCTTTCTCCATAGCTGTGAAGGAAGAAGAAGGAATTGTAATATTTTGAATCAAGATGAAGTGAAAACCCTTAAGATTGCCTAAACCATTACCTGTAAGCGATTTGATCTGTGGGACAAGAGCAGGTCTTGACTTCGGGGGAGCATCTTGAGATTCAGAACTTTCTTTCTGAGGAGATACGTTCCGAGCAGTCTTCTCACCACTATGTTGGGAAGACATGTCAACTGGAGGAGGAGGACCCATCGGTTCAGCAGGAGGGGACGAACGAGGAGAACGCTCAGTTCGGGCCCTCGACTTCTCTCTTTGTGGAGAAGAGTCACTGCGAGATGATTTGTCTCTCTTCCTGCGAATCAAATTCTTAAGCGGTTCGTTGCTAAAGTCATCTCGGGGAGGTCGAGAAGAATCATGACGAGGAGACCGGGCTCTTCGAGGAGAACGGTCACCATGGCGCTCACGACGAGGCGTTAGCCTGTAGGCACCCGTAGATCTGGCCCCTTCAGCGGTACCGTCGTCGACTAACAATGACCGACTGTAATCCTTTTTGTCAAAGGCAGCCGCGAGCAACGCCTTGTTCTCATCACAAGCCTTTGTGATCGGAGTAGAAAGCTTCTTGCGTTGGGCAGCAAGGGCCCGAGCCGACATACCCTGAGACGGGGGAGGGGGCGGAAGGCGTTGAAGTTGACCAGGAGGGCTCATCCTGAGTTTTCGATTAGCTTCTATGAATCGGTCAAGGGTGAAAGAATTCCAAAGGGTTTCCCCTTCGAGGAGGATTTTGAAGAATCTGACGAAGTCCTCAGTTGGGAGAGTTGGAGCGATGAAGGCTGCACAATGAAACAACGAATTTAATTAGTAAAACAACAAGGCGATTAAAAGAACTATCTGCAACCTAATTTCTACCGGGCTTCGCAGACCACTTCGATGGAAGTACATCGGAGAGATTTCCGATCGAAGCAGGAGTTTTCTTAATCAGGAACCAAGGATGGTGCCAGTTTTCATCCTTGTTCGGGAGATGCGAAATGATGTTCCTGTTGGCATTCGGGTACGCCGAAAAATACCCCGCTTTCTTTGATGAACTCCTCACGCTTAGAAGTTCGTTCAGCTCGGGGACTCCGATGATATATCCAGCCTCCGCCGCAACGGTTATGATCCCGAGAATGGTTCGAAGGAGATTGGGGGTCAGTTGAGGAAGAGAAATTTCTAGAGCCGCTAAATACCGGACTAAGGCTTCGGGAAGAGGGAAGGTCAATCCACATCCCTTGAAGTAGATTTCATAAACGCAAAAGTAACCATCACGGTGATCCTCCGGGGACTCCGTAGGATCGGCCATCTTCGATTCCGCCATCACGTCAGGTGGAAGTCGGCAGAGTTCTTTTAATCGTTGAAGGGATTGAATGGTACAAGTAGATCTGTAGTGAGGTCCGGCGATATCGTTAGGACGAGTGCAATCGTCAAGGCTAGAACGTTTCCCGTCATAAGACGGAGACTCAGGTCTATCGGAGTCGGAAGACATCGAAGGAAATGGGAAAACTCAAGTTCCAGAAGAGAAAGTTTGACGAAAGAGACAGAAAGACTTGGCAGGGAAAAACAAAGAAAATTTTTACTAGAAGATAAAGATGAAAAAGGTTACCTCACGCAAACTAAGTGGTAATGATGGAACCGCCTCGGTAGTCGTGGGGGAAGTGGAAAGGTTTTTCCCCGTTTTAATAGTAAATAATTAAGATACGGTCATGATGGTGACAGATGTCACGCGATCAAATATGGGTAATACCGAAATTAAAGGATTGACAAAATCTTGGCGGGAAAACCAGAAGATCCCACGGGCGCAATCTTTGGTCATTAAGACGATTAAGCCTTCCGAATTGGAATAAGCACTTCGAAAGACTTGGGGGGCTAATTGTTGGTGTCGGATCCCGCACCAGTAGGCTGGGACCAACCAAAGATTGCCATGTACTCAGGATAAGGGCCCACAAAGGATAGGGCCCATTAGGCCCGTGGTTTACAGGGTATAATCGAAGTGGGCATCATCATAAAGAGAGCCCGGAGTGGTCACACCTCGGGATATGACTCGGAATCTAAGTCGGATTACTTGGGCCAGAAGGCGAAGCCCATGAAGATCGGAATCAATTCAAATTCAAACGTTGGGCATTAAAACTCGAAGACCAAAACGGACACATTTAAGAGAGAATAATTGTGTTTAATTGAGAGTTAAATGTCGTTTGTCAATATAAATAAGAGGGCTAAGAGCCATGTAAAGAGGGGGCAATTTTTCTAGCAAATACACTATAATCATTTTTCCATTTCAATTCATAGCTTTTTGTATCGTATTTTTGTCCTCAAGAGTATTCATTCCCACAAAATAAACAAATATTCAAGTGTGTGAATCCGACATCCACAATTTCTATACAAATGAGTATTAGATTTCTTTGAGATTTATGTGTTAAAATGATGAGGTTTTGATATAGATTTGGTCAGTTTTATTTTGAGGTCATGTATGGAAATGAATTGATGCTTTTAATACATTGTTTGTGTCTGTTTTGGTTTCTATACGCATGATTGTTTGGTTTCTTTGATATTTATGTGTTAAAATGATGAGGTTTTGATATAGATTAGGTCAGTTTTATTTTGATGTCATGTATGGAGATGAATTGATTTCTTTTAACACATTGTTTGTGTCTGTTTTAACAAATTCCTCTTGAATTTGATTAGTTTCCCTCTTGAATTTGATCAAATATTCTCTGTTTGACTACGAGGATTATATGGAGATACTAAGAAAGATGGAATCTGCTACATATGATTGGAGATTTTATGATAAAACTCAGAGGAGGATTACTCCGGATTAAGGCCAGAGATTAGGGTAAGTAATAATTGTCTCTTCTTCCTTAACTGATATGAATATTGATGATATAGATTAGGTGAGACTTGAATTGTGTGATTAGTATTGTTGCTTGTTCATTAAATGCATGTAGATAATTGTCTCTTCTTTAATTTTTTGCTTTGTCTCTATTTGCGTTTAAGTGGATAGTAAATGATGATTAGAAATGCATGTCCATCTCTGTTTAAGCATTGAAAGGCAAGTCCTTCTCTGTTTTGTGAGTGGATAGTAAATGATGATTAGAAATGTCTTTAGTTTAGTTTAAGTTTTTAGTTGCTTGCATTTAATGCTAATTACACAACTAACACTTTCACCTAACAGAGACTTTTATTACTAAAATTAATTAGAAAACACAACCCTTATATAACAGCAACTTAAGACCTATACCTAAGACAAACCACACCTCTTTCATTCTCCTACTAAAACACTCAGAAACTCATTCTCTCTTTATGAATCCTTTTACACAATCTGCTGGCTTCATGGACCTTTTAAGTAGTCAACAAGAAACCCCATTCTTGCAGCCCAATGGCTTTGAGAGAGATTCACCAAGTATTGAACTTGGTGAATCTGAAGAAGTTGTCTTCAGCACCCAATGGTCTGAAGTACCAAGTCAAGATGAAAACATTCCTGCTACACGCATACCAAGAAAGAGGAACAAGTGGACATCCAAAGAAGATGTGGTCCTCATCTCTGGTTGGTTAAACACACGCAAAGATCCCATAATAGGTAATGAGCAAAGAAGAGAAGCTTTCTGGAAGCGCATTGCAACCTACTTTGCAGCTAGTCCCAATGTTTCTACTTTGAAACAGAGGCTGCCAAGTCATTTCAAACAAAGGTGGGCAAAGATTAACGAGATTGTTTGCAAGTTTGTGGGATCCTATCAAGCTGCAACAACTCAGATGACAAGTGGGCAGAATGATGATGATTTGATGAAGCTAGCTCATCAGATTTACGAGAGTGATTAAAAGAAGAAGTTCATGCTAGAGCATGCATGGAGAGAGTTAAGACATGATCAGAAGTGGTGTGCATCACAGTCTACTAAAGAGACTTACAAGAGTAAAAGAAGAAAGGTTGAATCCGGTTCTATAAATTTTTCTGAAGCTTCCCAAGCCCATGGAGAGTCCGTAGCTTCTCAAGCTTGTCCACCTGGTGTGAAGGCTGCCAAAGGTAAATGCAAAAGGACTGCCAACAGTTCACCAAATGTGGAAGTATAAGGGCAGGCATTGGAAATGATTCAGATTTTGTGGGACATAAAGCAACAAGATTTTGCTAAGAACATGCTTTGAATGATAAATTTACCAACAAGAAATTGCTTGAATTTCTTCTAGCTAAATCTGATCCTCTTACTGAAATTGAGGAAAAACTAAAGACCAAGCTAATTAGAGAGATTTTGCTTTGAATTTCTTGCTTGTATTTATGTTTATGTTTATGTTTATGATTGTCTTTGTGTTTGTGTTTATGTTTTTATTTATGTTACCAACAATGTAGTTTGTGATTATGGTTCTATTTCATATGCTAAATGATGTTTATGTTTCAATTAGTTTGTGTCTTTAAGTCTTATTTCTGTAAACAAACAAAACAAGATATTTTGTTATCATTGTTTTGTTCTCTGTTAGTATATTCTCTGTATGTTCACGTGAAAGGAGAAGAAGAAAACAAAATGATAGACACCACAAGTCTTCTCTGTAAGTTCACGGACACCACAAGTTTTCACTTTATTTTGTACCACAAGTTTTCACTTTATTTTGTACCACAATTTATCACTTTACTTTGTACACCATGTATTATTTCGGAAGCTTTGCTATAAATATCACCATGTAATATCACTTGTCTTCATTCTCTTTTGTTCTTACAAACTCAATACAAAAAATCCAAACCAATACCACAACCAATTACTTGTTAACAAACCAAATCCAAGCCTTATTTTACTCCAAAAATAATTACTTGTTCTCATACCAAATCCAAGCCTTCATATTTTCTTTTCACACCAAATTCTTGTTCTCAACCAAATCCAAGCCTTCATTTTCTTTTTACTCAAAAAAACCCAAAGAATTCTACTTCAAACCAAAAAAATCCAATATTTTCTACATAGAAAATGGCATCATCTTCCCGTGATAATTTTGAAGAAATGATGGATGAAGAATTTGATAGTATGTTCGATCAAGAATTGGATAATTATTTGTACAATTACGGTGATCGTCAACAAGCAACAAAACCGAAGAAAAAAGAGTCTATATTGAAAGACATCGTGAAGAAGGACCCATCCAATTATGGAACGATTATTTCGCAGAAAATCCAACTTTCCCTCCTAATCTATTCCGACGCCGTTTTAGAATGAAAAAGCCCTTATTCATGCGTTTTGTTGATCGACTCTCCGCAGAAATTTCATATTTTCAACAAAGAAGAGATGCTATCGGAAGGTACGGTTTCTCTGCACTGCATAAGTCTAATGCAACAATTCATATGCTTGCATATGGTTGTGCGGCTGAGGCGGTTGACGAATACCTCTGGATTGGTGAAACCAATTCGATGAAGTGCATGGAATATTTTGTTGACGGAATAATTTTTTTTGTTTGGAGATGAGTACCTACGAAAACCCACACCAGAAGATCTTCAACGGCTACTCCTTATTGGAGAGATTTGAGGATTTTCCGGGATAATGGGAAGCATCGATTGTTGCATTGGGAGTGGAAGAATTGCCCCACCTCTTGGATAGGACAATATACTCATGGCTCTAGAAAACGATCTTTGGTTTTCCACTCTCAATGCATACAATCGATGCTTTCCATCATCCTGAGAAATCCTCGAATCTCTCCAATAAGGAGTAGCCGTTGAAGATCTTCTACTATGGGTTTTCGTAGGTACTCATCTCCAAACAAAAAAATGATTCCGTCAACAAAATGTTCCATGCACTTCATCGAAGTGGTTTCACCAATCCGGAGGTATTCGTCAACCGCATCAGCCGCACAACCATATGCAAGCATACAAATTGCTGTAGTAGACTCTTGTAGTGCAGAGAAACCGTACCTTCCGGTAGCATCTCTTCTTTGTTGAAAGTATGAAATTTCTGCGGAGAGTCGATCAACAATATGCATGAATAAGGGATTGTTCATTCTAAAACGGCGTCGGAATAGATTAGAAGGGAAAGTTGGATTTTCTACGAAATAATCGTCCCATAACTAGATGTGTCCTTCTTCACGATGTCTTTCAATATAGACTATTTTTTTCTTCAGTTGTGCTGCTTGTTGACGATCACCGTAATTGTACAAATAATTATCCAATTCTTGCTCGAAAATATTATCAAATTCTTCGTCCAACGCTTCTTCGAAATTATCACGGAAAGATGATGCCATTTTCTATGTAGAAAATATTGGATATTTTGGTTTGAAGTAGAATTTTTTGGATTTTCTTGATTAAAAAGAAAAGGAAGGCTTGGATTTGGTTGAGAACAAGAATTTGGTGTGAAAAGAAAATATGAAGGCTTGGATTTGGTATGAGAACAACTAAATGTTTTTGGAGTAAAATATGGCTTGGATTTGTTTTGTTAACAAGTAATTGATTGTGGTATTGGTTTGGATTTTTTTGTATTGAGTTTGTAAGAACAAAAGAGAATGAAGACATGTGATATTATATGGCGATATCTATAGCAAAACTTCCAAAATAATACATGGTGTACAAAGCAAAGTGATAACTTGTGGTACAAAGTAATGTGAAAACTTGTGGTACAAAGTAAAGTGAAAACTTGTGGTACAAAGTAAAGTGAAACTTGTGGTTTCCGTGAACCTACAGAGAAAACTTGTGGTGTCCATCATTTTGTTTTCTTCTTCTCGTTTCACGTGAACTTACAGAATATACAAACAGAGAACAAAACAATGATAACAAAATATCTTGTTTTGTTTGTTTTACAGAAATATGACTTAAAAGACACAAATTAATTGAAACATAAACATCATTTAACATATGAAACAGAACCATAAACTCAAACTACATTGTTGGTAACATAAACACAAACATAAACACAAACATGAAGACAACCAGAAACATAAACATAAACATAAATACAAGCAAGAAATTCAAAGAAAAATCTCTCTAATTAGCTTGGTCTTTAGTTCTTCCTCAATTTCAGTAAGAGGATCTGATTTAGCTAGAAGAAATTCAAGCAATTTTTTGTTGGTAAGTTTATCTTTCAAAGCATGTTCTTAGCAAAATCTTGTTGCTTTATGTCCCACAAAGTCTGAATCCTTTCCAATGCCTGCCCTTCTACTTCGACATTTGGTGAACTGTTGGCAGTCCTTTTGCCTTAACCCTTGGCAGCCTTCACACCAGGTGGACGAGCTTGAGAAGCTACAGACTCTCCATGGGCTTGGGAAGCTTCAAAAGAATGTATAGAACCTGATTCATCCTTTCTTCTTTTACTCTTGCCAGTCTCTTTAGTAGAATGTGATGCACACCACTTCTAATCATGTCTTAACTCTCTCCATGCATGCTCTAGCATGAACTTCTTCTTGTAATCACTCTCATAAATCTGATGAGCTAGCTTCATCAAATCATCATCATTCTGCCCACTTGTCATCTGAGTTGTTGCAGCTTGATAGGATCCCACAAACTTGCAAACAATCACATTAATCTTTGCCCACCTTTATTTGAAATGACTTGGCAGCCTCTGTTTCAGAGTAGAAACATTGGGACTAGCTGCAAAGTATGTTGCAATGCGCTTCCAGAAAGCTTCTCCTCTTTGCTCATTACCTACTATGGGATCTTTGCGTCTGTTTAACCAAGCAGAAATGAGGAGCACATCTTCTTTGGATGTCCACTTGTTCCTCTTTCTTGGTATGCATTTAATGAACAAACAACAATACTAATCACACAACTCAAGTCTCACCTAATATATATTATCAATATTCAGATCAGTTTAGGAAGAAGAGACAGTTATTACTTACCCTAATCCCTGGTCTTATTCCGGAGTAATTCTCCTCTGAGTTCTCTCATAAAATCTACAATCATATGTAGCAGATTCCATCTTTCTTTGTATCTCCATATAATCCTCGCAGTCAAACAGAGATCATTTGATCAAATTCAAGAGGGAAACTAATTCAATTCAAGAGGAATTTGTTAAAACAGACACAAACAGACACAAACAATGTGTTAAAAGAAATCAATTCATCTCCATACATGACCTCAAAATAAAACTGACCTAATCTATATCACAACCTCATCATTTTAACACATAAATCTCAAAGAAACCAAACAATCATGTGTATAGAAACCAAAACAGATACAAACAGACACAAACAATGTGTTAAAAGCATCAATTCATCTCCATACATGACTTCAAAATAAAACTGACCTAATCTATATCAAAACCTCATCATTTTAATACATAAATCTCAAAGAAATCTAATACTCATTCGTATAGTAATTAATCAAAACAGACACAAATTATAGAATCAAACAACTCAAAGCGTAAATCGAAACATTCATCAACACAAACAATCGGATTAAAAACTATCTACACAAACAATCAGATTAAAAACTATCTACACAAACAATCAGATTAAATAAAAGAGTAATTGGTGTAAACTTTATTAAAAATCAAGCCTAAATATACAGACAGATAAGATTAACCCTAATTTTACAAAAAAAAAAAACCCTAATTTCCCCACACTCAAACAACATCAAATCGAACATGCAGAGAGAGATTCATACCAGAAATGACCGATTTGTGAAGGATTAACTCCGATTTGTTGGAAAATCGGAGATCTTGAACTTAGATCTACGATTACAGCTTCTCCTCGTCGCCGATTAGAGCTTCTCCTCGTCGCCGTGGAAACCCTGCTTCGGTGGAGATGATGAGATAACTCCGGTAGGTCGGCCGGCGGATAGAACCAGCGGTGAATCGGAGATTTAACTCAATCCCCTCCTTTGTCGCTAGAGCAAAAAAAACAAACGCGTGAAAATAGAGAGAGAGAGAGAGAGGAGGAGGAGAGAGAGAATCCCGATTCTCTTTTTTTTTTTCCGTTTTATATTTCTTCTTCCACCAATGGGGTGGCGACACGCATCCCCCTCTTACTTTATCTTTTGTCTCTTAATTAAGAGACGTTTCTTAAGAAATATCAACATTTGCCATTGAATTAAATTCATATTAAGACCTAAGATTTTGTAGAATATGTTTGACTCAGAACTAACAAGTTTAATTGCATATGATTCTATCTGGGAAGCATAATTAATTAAATTAGACAAACAATATTAGATATCCGATATGAAATAAATATATATATATATATATAGGTTGAAGAAAAGAAAACATATACTTTTAAATCTAAATAAACATGACTAGAGTTTCTGTTATATTGATTGAGTTTGTATAGTAATCCAAGATTTTTACTTAAAAAATTTCAGAATTTGAATCTTATAAGTAATAATATAAAAACAATTATTTAAAGAACATATCATCAATTGGTTGTGAGTTAAAAAAAATCTTATAATTTGTTTGCTTGTGATCCTATTCTACAAATGTTTTGTGAGTTATCATTACAAATATGAAATCATTACGAGATGAAGAAGTAAGAAAAATAAAAAAATTATCGTCAATTAGTTTTTTTTTTGTGCACCCAATAATATATAAGCTCATCAAATGTTCTGTCCGTACAAACTAAGGCAATGCTTAGCGAGAGTATCAGCCACAACATTTGCCGACCTAGGAATAAAACGACAAGTAAAACTTGAAAGAGAATTAACACATAGGAAGATATCAGAGATGATCCCATGGATTTCCAAGATAATTGATTGGGCATTGATGGCACCAACCAATTGTAGACAATCGGATTCTAGAAGTAGATGAGTAGCTCCTGAATCAATTGCATCCATAATTGCAGCTCTACAGGCCAAGCTTTCTGCCATAAGAGGTGAAGAGACATTCTCGCAAAGTGCAGAATGATGAGAGGTGATTCCTGGTGGGACTGAGGATGTCCAGCCTAAACCCGCAGCTTGAAGATCCTTGCGCCATGCCCCGTCTGATCTACAAGACATACCAGAGATACTCAAAGTAGAGCCGTTCATCCGTGAGTGAGCAGTCGCGGAGCTCGATACAGGAGGCAACTTCTTAGATTGAGCTGAGAGCCAATCCTTTGCATCCGTGATCGCTTTAGACAGAGATTCTTCAGCACTCCAGACACGATCTTTGAAAACTAACTGATTTCTAGTCTTCCAAAGGGTCCAACAAAGCCAAGGAGCTAAGGGACCAGAACCAACACCAATCGGAGGAAGACAAACTAAACCCATTGCAGCCTTTAAACCCTCTCTTACAGAGCTAGGAGAGAAGAAGGAGTTAGGAAGCTGCACAACTGGAGCTAGTTTCCATACCTTCTGTGCAAAAGGGCAGGAGAAGAGGACATGAAGGATGGATTCTTGTTCCCCACACCTACCACAGGAGATATTAGCTGCAATACACCTTTCCGCCAGTTGTTGTCCAGTAGCCAAGGCTCCATGAAGTGCTTTCCAGAGAAACATTTTAACTTTGGGAGCAGTATGGATAGACCAGACATCAGCTTTCCAATTAACCCCAGAAGTATGGGAGTTTGGAGTAGAAATTACAGACCCTGCAATCGCTACATAATAACCAGATTTTGTGGTGTATTCCCCATTAGGGTTTCCAAGCCAAACAAGCCTATCAGCTGCGCCTAACCTGCTTGGTTTAAGAGACAGGATCTTAGCCGCTGAATTAGGAAAAATGCCATGGATCTTCTGTGCATCCCAGTCCACTGAATCCTGGACAAAGAGGTCCTTTACTCGCCAATCCTTTGTGCTTAAAGGAGCAGGCCCCATTGGTTGACATGGCTTAGAAGTAGAAAGCCAAGGATCAGACCAAATATTGATAGAGCAACCATCTCCAAGAGCCCAGCCAAGCTTTTGTTGGAGCAGATCCCGGCCTACAAGGATGCTTCTCCAGCCATGAGAGGCATTAGAAAGACAAAGGGCTGTCACAAAAGAAGTAGAGGAGCAGTACTTTCCCAAAAGTATACGCGCCAGAAGACTGTTTGGGTTTTTTAAGATCCTCCAGCCCAATTTACCAAGCAAAGCGGCATTAAAATTCCTCAGGTCTCTCAGCCCTAAGCCTCCATCATGCTTAGACTTGGTGAGCTTGTCCCATGCCACCCAACACATGCCTTTTTTATCCGCCTTAGAGTCCCACCAGAACCTAGTCAGTGCTGACTGGATTCTCTTGCAGATTGAGACAGGCAATTGAAAGCAGGATATAGCATAGGAGGGCATAGCAGAGAGAACACTTTTAAGGAGAGTCATTTTACCCGCACTGGAGAGAAACTTATTGGACCAAGAGAGAGCTTTTTGTCTGATTCTATCAACAATAGAGGAGAAAAGATCCTTCTTTTTTCTTCCAAAGTGCTCCGGGAGGCCTAGATACTTGCCTACTCCGCCATCCTTCTCCACACCAAGTATTTGCTTTGCTCTTTGTCTCTGACCCGCAGGAGTTTTGCGAGCAAAGGAGATGGAAGACTTAGAAGTATTAATTTTCTGACCTGAGGCAGCTTCATACAGACCAAGAATGCGTTTCAGAGCCAAACAAGAGCTTTCACTAGTCTTACAGAAAAACATGGTATCGTCAGCGAAGAGAAGGTGATTGATCCTTGGAAACTCTTACACCATGCAGCTGACCAGAGAATTGAGCTCTCTTGCATAATCCAGAGAGAACCTCGCTACACAGGATGAAGACATATGGAGAGATAGGATCCCCTTGCCTTAAACCTCTAATAGGGATCACCCTGCCACTAGGGGTTTCATTCACCAGAAAAGAGTATGAAACAGTGGAAATACACTGCATAATCCATCCAGTCCAGACCGGGTGAAAACCTAGCCTTTTGAAAACCATCTCAATGAAGCTCCACTCCACTCGATCATAAGCCTTGCTCATGTCAGTCTTCACAGCCATTGAGCAGTGTTTCTTTGCCCCCGAGTTCTTCAGGAAGTGCAAAACTTCATGTCTGATTAGCACATTATCCGAAATAGCTCTCCTAGGGATAAACGCAGATTGGGTTTCAGAGACAATGCTACTAAGGACAGGCTGTAGCCTATGAGACAGAATCTTGGCGATGGCCTTATTGTAAACATTACACAAGGCAATAGGCCTATAATCTGCTACCTTCTTGGGACCTTGAATCTTTGGTATTAGGCGAATATGGGTATCATTCAGATTTGGAGGCATGATCCCTGTAGAGAAGAACTTTTGAATTTCTGAGATAATAGTAGGTCCAATAGCTTCCCAGTTTGAGTGGAAAAAACAGGCTGAGAAACCATCAGGCCCGGGCGCCTTGCCAGGATGTATGTCAAAAACTGCATCACGAATTTCCTTAGCACCAGGTATTGAGATAAGGGACTGGTTTACATCAGCAGAAATACAGGGAGAAAGAGCTTCCAAAACAGTGCTCTCCATATTGACATCTTCAGCTCTAGAAGAAGAGAAAAGATCATGGTAATAAGAAGATATTACCGCCGCAATCTGATCTTCCTCGAAAAAAGCAGCTCCATTATCATCCTCTGTCACAGAGAATTTGTTGACAGCCTTTCTTCCTCTTGTGGTAGCATGGAAGTAACCAGAATTTTGGTCTCCAAGGCACAACCACAACTGTCGGCTCCTTTGCTTCCAAAAGGCTTCTTCTTCTTGATAGGCGGCTTTAAGAGAGGCATTAATACCAACTAGCAGCTGTTCATCATGAACCAGGCTAACCATCGCATTCTCAAGATCCTCACGCAAGCTAACAATGACCAATTGACTGTTGCGTTGCTTTTCTCTATTCCACTGAATTAGAGCCCTTCTGCAGTTGGCAATTCTGCATTGAACTGAGTTATCCTCTGAAACAAACCAAGTATCCTTGATTAGATTTTTCACTTCTTCATTATCTTTGAGCCTTCTGTCATACCTGAACAAACCCTTCTTCTTCTTCAAGTCCAGAGTGAAGTGAGAGAGATAAGAGGCCGGTGATCAGAGCCTTCAAACCTTAGGTATTGGCATCTTCCGTCTGGGAACATCTCAGCCCAAGCACTGTTCCCCAAAGCTCTGTCCAAACGACAGGTGACAACATGAGAATGACAGACCCCTCTCCAAGAAAAAGGGTTATCCGAGTGACGCAGATCATAAAGATCACACTCCGAGAGAAAAGATCGAAACTCCACAAAAGACCATTCAGTTCTGGGAGGTCCACCCTTCTTTTCAGAGTTATCCACCAACTCATTAAAATCCCCAGAGGGAAACCAGGGAGTCTCTCTATCAGCAGCCATCAGCTTAAGTTCTTCCCAAACCGCTTTCCTCTTACTTTGGTCAGGATCGCCATACACAAAGGTTGCAAAGAACACATTGCCATGAGATGTAACTTTTGAGTCTACAAAGTTATCACAAGATGAAATAATCTCAATCTCAATATCATGTTTCCAACACAAGGCTAAACCACCTCCACCATGTCCATGAGGAGGGACAATGGAGCTATGCACAAAATTTAGACCTTCAATCGCTTTGAACACTACATCTTCTGGATTTCTTCTCCATGAGGAAGAGAATATCAGGAGAAAAGTCTTTATTAATCTCACTGATACGACGAACTGTCATTGGGTTCCCCAGCCCTTGACAGTTCCAGCTCGCTATCTTTAAGGAACAGGGCTGGAGTGGAGCCGAACACGTAAGTCATTACAAACCGAAATATTCATGTGGCTATTGTGTGGAATTTATACAAAAGTATTAGTTCATACGAATTTATTAACAATACGTTAGATAATTTATTAAAAATCAAATTAGTGTTTCCCTTGACTTTTGTACTTCGAAGTTCAAAGGAACTTTCTTTATCATTTCAATGAAAATTGCATGGAAGTAAAAAGATGGCTTCACAATCTATACCAAACTTTATATACAAAAGTCAAACTTCTCATTCAGCTTTCTAGGAAAAACTAACTCTGTAAGAGATGATACTTCTAGATCAAACATTTTTGAATTTTTTTTAATATAAATCTAACTTTCTGTAACGTAATATATTCAATATGTTCATTTTAAATAATAGTGAATACACAGATCGGGTAAAAAATATTTAAGATATCAAAAATTATACTTGAAAAGTATATTTTTAAAAGCATGAATGGGTACGGATGTACCGTATATGGACAATTCAGATATACAAAATCACCACTCAAACGAATAAAAGTAATATTCATATTCGGATATCTTTAGATATTTCAGGTAAAATGCATTTATTCAAAAAGAAACTCCCGATTTGAGAAATTCTGGATAGTTTTAATAATTTTTAGATAATTTTAAATGATTTTAAATCTTGACAAAACAATTCCTATATAGGCTAAAATATTGAAGAAATATATTTTGAAAAATAAAATTTAGTAAATAAAGAAAATGTTATTGAAAACAGAAGTAACATCCAATTTTTGGATTCATGTGCTCTCTTTGCATGATAATCGAGACAATATAATATTATTTTGCATATAATATTCTATATTTGATAAAGCCAATTATTATTAAAACTATCAATATATATTTCAATATTAAAAATTATTACTACAAAAATTTTGTATACTAAATACTAAAAATAATTTAAACTTTATAAAAAGTAAATAGTGAATAAGTGAATAGTTTATGGTTTTTATGTGATAATTATATTTGATTAAATGAAATAGTAATAAAAAATTTTAGATTAATTAGAGATTTCGTAAGAAGACTGGAGCAAGGGGAATTGATTACTGAAATTCCATATTTCATAAGGATATTTTACGTAAAATCATACATAATCTCGAATGTTATCAGTTCTGGAACATAGACCAATTAATATAGTGCTTGCAAAAGTTCTTTTCAATCATAAACATGATTATTTTTGAGAAATTCCTAAAAATAGCCCTAAAACAAGTTTTATTGACAATAATAGCACACATTCCATAAACTTCCAAAAATAGCACTAGTTAACTTACTATTAGTGTTTTTGTTCTAAAAATTTTATCACTAGTTTTTTTTTCAATAATACCACAATTTTTATATAAAAGCTATTCAACAAAATAAATTAGAAATAAGTTTAAAATATTATATTTGGGTTCTCTATTTCTAATTTAGGGTATATATTTCTACCATTTAAAAGAGATTTTGATTCATTTTAATATTAGTTTATGGTATTATATTTGGGTTCCCTATTTCCAATTTAGGGTATATATTTCCACCATTTAAAAGAGATTTTTATTTTAATATTAGTTTGTGGTATTATATTTGGGTTACCTATTTCCAAATTAGGGTATATATTTCCACTATTTAAAAACAATTTTGATTCAATTTAATATTAGATTAGTGTTTGCTCTCTTTTTTATTTTCTATTTTATATTTTCATTAAGTTAAATAGAAGTTTATGGTGCTATTTGTGGAACTTTTCAAATGAGGTGCTATTTTTAGAAAAAACAACTTTTTGGGGCTATTTGTGTCAATCTCCCATTATTTTTTAGAGAAATTACTCAAAATATCACATTTTCAAATTCTGTTGTAAAAAATACCATTATTAGTTTAATGTTCTACAAAATACCACCAAAAGTTTTGGTTTTCCAAAAATACCATAAACACAAAAATTAATTTTTAAGGGTTGAAAATTTAAAATTTTAGATTTGAATTGACTATTTTATATATAGGATATAACTTTTAGGAGGTAGAGTTTAGTCTTTAGTACTTAAGATTTAGTTTTGAAGAATAAAAGTTAAATTTTAGTTTTTGTTAAAATCAGAATTTAAGTGATATTTAAAAATTAAATGTAATATTTTTTGAGAATTACCCTATTTTTTGTTTCCTTGCATACCGATCAAGTTGTAACATTACCCATGACCTTACGACCACAAAATAAAAGTTTGTCCTCTCTATAAATATTCCGGTCTTCAACTTGCGTATTTCATTATATTTGCACGATTACATAATTACACCACTAATGTTCCATTATCACTCCAAAGGTCAAATATACTAAAATCCTTTACATTTTAATATAGATTTCAAATTCTTTCCTCGCATATTAAAACCATCTTACACTGTCTCATTTTCATTTTATCTAATTAAAAATCCAAAATAACCAGCATATATATACTTAAAATACTAGTTGTGTTAAAAAATTTTTTTTTTTTTTGTGCACTTGTTTAGAAACCGAGAGTGTGTAGCAAAGTAATTAAGTATTTATTAATCCAATACTTTATTAATCAACTGTTTGTGGATAATAAACAATAAAAATAAACATCGTCAATATTTTCTTCCGTTGAATCTTCTTCCTCTGTTCTTGTGGTCTTATAGAGGAGCAACAAAACAAATCAAATCAAATCCAAAAACAAGAAAAAAAATATATATTTTGCAGAGCAAAAATAAAAAAGTTGGGAGATATTTTCCAATCTCCAAGAAAATCTGCATTTTGCAATCTTTAAAGAAATTGATTTTTCAATCCGTACGTTTCTTCTTCTTCACCAATCTCACTATCTTCCCATATTTTCTGAAAAAGATCCTCTTTTGCTACGTTCTGACATTAAAGTCTCAAACTTTCATGTAAAGTTTAAGTCTTTTGTGATTCTTTCTTCTGTGTTTTTGAATGGGTTCAAGGTTTTAAAAGCTTTAAGTTTGTTTTAGGGTTTTAAGTTTTGGATAAGCTTATTTGGTGATTTGTGTGGAGATGGGAGAGTTTGAGGTAGAGGGAGAAGAGAAGTTGATTGTTGCTGCTAAGTATCTTGTGAAGGAACTTAGATCTGGTAAGAGTCTTACTAAAAATGCTAAGAAGGTTTTGGGGAATCTCTTATTGGAGTTGTCTCGTGTGGTGATAGCTGAGGATAGAGATGAGGAAAATGAAATAGGTGAGATTGAGCAAAGGCTTAATGTTGTTAGTGAGAAGATTATGACTAGAGAAGTCGATGAATCGATGATTTGGGATTTGGGTTCAGATGAAGGTAATCTGTATTTGGATGCTGTGAATGAGTTGAGAGGTTTGATTGATCGGTTAGACGGTTCTTCGGGTTTAGGGAAGGCGGGAAGTGAGGAGCTTTCTTTAAGAAAAGCTCATGATGTTCTTCAGACGGCGATGGCACGGCTTGAGGATGAGTTTAAGCATCTTCTTGTTGAGAATAGATTGCCTTTTGAGCTTGAACATTCGTCATTTCGGTCTGTTGAAGCGGATCATGGTGTGGAAGAAGAGGCCATGGCTTCGTTTGGCGCTGCTTCTACTGAGGATTTGATTCTTGGAAGCAATAACGATAGTAGGAGAAACTCAGGGGAAATTGTGGTTGATTTGATTAATCCTGATGTTATATCAGATCTCAAGAACATTGCAACCACTATGATTGCTTCGGGGTATGACCGCGAGTGTATCCAGGTATGTACAATGGTTAGAAAAGATGCGTTGGATGAGTTTCTTTATAACCACGAAGTCGAGAAGTTGAGCATTGAAGATGTTTTGAGGATGGATTGGGCTACGTTAAATACGAATATCAAGAAATGGGTTCGGGTTGTGAGGAATATTGTCCAGATATATCTCTTGAGCGAGAAGTCTCTGGATAATCAGATCTTTGGGGACCTAAATGAGATCGGTCTAACTTGTTTTGTTGATACTGTGAAGGCTCCAATGATGCAATTGCTCAATTTTGGTGAAGCTGTGTCTCTTGGTCCACGACAGCCCGAGAAATTGCTTAGGATTCTTGAAATGTACGAGCTAGCATCCGAGCTTTTACCAGAGATCGATGCTCTGTTCTCAGATCATCCCGGTTCATCCGTAAGAACAGAATACAGGGAAGTGATGAAAAGACTCGGGGACTGTGCAAGAACAACGTTTCTTGAATTCAAAAGTGCGATTGCATCGGATGTCTCATCGCATCCTTTCCCTGGAGGCGCGGTTCACCCGCTTACAAATTACGTGATGAATTACCTCATGGCTCTAACAGATTTCAGCCACACGCTCGACTCTCTTCTAATGGAACACGACGACGCAGAAGATCTCACGATACCACCATCTCCAGATATTATCAATCCCGTGATGGTCGAAGAAGAGTCTACCTACGAAAACTCCTCTTCACCAGAGAAATTTCTGGCCATGACCCGACATTTCTACTCCATAACCTCGGTCCTCGAAGCCAACCTTCAAGAGAAATCAAAACTATACAAAGATATCTCTCTACGACACATTTTTCTCCTCAACAACATACACTACATGACCCGAAAAGTACTAAAGTCCGAGCTCAGACATATCTTCGGTGACAAATGGAACCGAAAACATACATGGAAGTTTCAGCAGCAATCAATAGAGTATGAACGCGCAACCTGGCTCCCTGTCCTATCCTTCCTCAAGGACGATTCTGGTTCCGGCTCAGGTCATGGTTCGAAGAATCTACGCCCTAGGGAGCGGTTCCAAGGATTCAACACTGCGTTTGAGGAAGTGTACAAGGCGCAAACCGGGTGGCTAATATCCGATGAGGGGCTAAGAGAAGACGTGAGGACAAAGGCGTCGATGTGGGTGATTCAAGCGTATTGGACATTTTACAGTAGACACAAGAACAATGTGAGTGAAAGGTATATTAAGTACACTACTGATGATCTTGAGAGACTCTTGTTGGATCTCTTTGCTGGTTCTCCTAAATCCTTGAACAATTCTTATAGAAGATGATTATAAATTGTGTTAAGAGTTTGGTTGGTTCATTATAATGTTACAACTTACAAGTATAGAAATATATGTAATTTGTTTTGTTTGTATTGAATTCATTACATTGTAATCTTTATATTCATCGTTTCATGAATATTTTAGTGAAATAAAAGTTTGAGAAGTCTTTGTTGTTGTTGTTGTTGGTTGGTCTTAATGAATTATGATTAGATTTGGAATTTTTTTTGTAATCAAAAGTAAAGAAATGAATTTATTTAGGAGTAAGAGACAAGTCAAAAGAAATAGACTTGACCATTATCACAATTTGCAAAGGTCTTTGGTCAACTCCACGACGTTTCATGGAATCACACTAAACACAACTTGATAATATTTTAACCAATTTGGAATTTTTAGTTGACAAAAAAATATAGAAAAACTCAACTTGGAATTTTCTTTCTGACTTAAATTTTGGGTCAATAATATTTTAATCATCTGCAAACTGTAATACCGTTTTTTTAATTGAAAAATATGAATTTAGTCGCATATAAATATATGATCTTGACTTGACCAATTTGGTTTATAAAGATAATCTACAAAAAGCAAAAGTTATATTCAAAAGACGTTATTGTTTTAGAATTTTCAAGGAATTATTATATAATCTAATTCTATTTATTGAAAGAAAAAAATGATAACTTGGAAAGGCTTCTCCATCATGTATAAAATCAATAATATGAGTTACTATAACAAAAGGATTAATTTCTTGCAAAACAAGTAACTAATATTTTAAAGATTTAACTAAAGCATTAGGCAATGAAGTTCCAAATCAGTAAGACATCAACATTTCTATTGTTACAAACATAAATTGGCATTTTGTTGCCAGATAAGAAGTTTCTGTAATCTAAACACTGTCACGATCTGATTGTCAATGTCTCATCAGAATCGTCATCATCGTCTTCATCGTCTCCATATTCCATCAGCTTTATCAACGTATCTGTAACATCAGGGCACGTGATTGATTGATCATAAATGATGCTAAGTTACCGTTAACCCCAAGATTCGTATCAAATCAGCAAATAAATGGTTTTAATCTAATACCTGGAACTGGATTTGGTTTCTTTACAGTGATGTGGTTGTCCTGTAATCTTGAAGGTTGAGTTGTTGGTGTAAATCGTGGTGGTGGAGGAAGCATGCTTTTTGACGATAGAGGAGACATGATCTTAGAAGGTGGTGGTGGAGGAAGCATGCTTCTTGATGATTGAGGAGACACGGTCTTAGAAGGCGGTGGTGTGATGGTCTTTGGTGGAGGAGGAGGCATTACAGATCTTGGTGAAGGCGGAGACCGCACTCTATTTGCTAATGGCTCCTCAACTATATTCTTTGGAGTGACATCACCTGTCATTGCTAACTCCGATTGCTGCAACATATGATAGAATTAAAACATTCATCGCCATATACACTACAATAGTTAGACGTTTTGGCAGATAAAAAGTGACCATGCAAATATATGAACTATGAAGAGATGGTATTCCTAAAAAGCGGAGAGAGTAATGCGAACACTTTCAAATCCAGGAAAAATGTACCGGAACGCTAAATCATGAAGAATGGATTTGGTAAAACTGTAAAACTTTACAAGTTCATTCACGACCAAAGTGAATTCAAACAACATTTTCATTCAAACAGTCACAAGCTCACTAACAAGTAACATCCTAAGAGATCAGAAGATATATAGCTGCTTGGTTCTAACGACAGCCTAAGCTATGTTTATACGGGTCAATTTCATGTTTATTTTTTCTCTAGCTACATGCATCAAGAAACATTTGACTGCAAACTTTATATCAAGCACATAGTTCTATCTACGGTGGAGAATGAGCATATATTCTACAATGGATAAATGTGTCAGTACATGTCAGTAATGCCAACCTAAATGCAAGGTACTAAAGTGCAGATACATTGGATTATGCAATGCACACATATCACGTCTGTTAAAAGACATTTAAAAGTCTGGATAAAATTTGATTCTGATCGCCAAGTTGAAGCGAAAACGACTCCAAACCACATGGTGCCTCCAATATTAAAAATACCCTGTGAAACATGCAAACCAATGGCCCACGGGTCCAGAATCAGCTAGTTAGCTTCTTAGAAGTTCAGAAAAATACCTGGAATAGTAAGGGGAAAAAATCAGCACAGGATAAAATCATCACAGAGAAACTGAAAAAAATGTAGTAGCACTTAGATGCCATGAATTTTCATGATCCTTGTGACAATCCAATTATAGATTTCATAAACAGGTTTGATACTTTTAGACGCAGACATGCTTAAGAAGATGCATGCTAGGCTTCATGAGGGCAGTATAAAAAAGCTTACCTTTTGTCACCCTACCCAAACTATTTAATCATTTGTCCATGTAAAACACTTATACCTGATCTGTTCCCTCATTCACTAATGCTAATTGTTTACACGTAATACTCCAAAATTTTTATTTCAAACAACCCTAAGAACAAGTTTTCTCATGGTAACTTAATTATGGAAGACCAGGGTTCGACCCATATATTTCTTCGTCAAAATCACTGTGGATGCTGAAATTTGTTTTTACCTGTTTGGCTTTTGCTGGAACCTTACAATCAGCTGGTAGTTCCTGAAACTTTCGCTTTCGGGGTGGATGCCTTTCCTTTTCCTTACTTGAAATATCACTTGGGGTCGATAAGGACGTAGCTGTCAACATAGTAGGGGGCACAGTGGAGATAACAGGAGAAATTGATTGCTTAAGGACTTGAGCAACTTGTTGCAGTGGTGTGGCTTGAGGGTATATTCCAGCATACCCACTATAGCTAGTTCCCCCAGCCACGGGATGTAAGTAACTGACAGGACTTGGATGCAAGTGCCCACCATTTGATATTCCTAGAGGTTGCATTACTGGAAACTGAGGATAAAGACTTGTAGCTGGAGTAACTGGAAACGGACTAACAGTGCTTGGTGGTGCTGCGATGGGGATCGATGTCATCAAACCATATGTTGAAGTCAAATTTGGCGTTTGCTCCTTTTCAGAACCTGGAGCTCCAGAAAGCAGTTGCTGTGGTGGTGGTACTGCACCATACACCTTGCTTGAGGAAACCCTGAAACATTTTGTAGAATAATTACAGATCAGCAAATGAAGAAATAAACATAGAACATGCTTCTGATCAGAAAATAGAAGACCCTATGAAGGAATTAACTTTTAAAAACCAAAGTGGTTTCAAATCTATCAGCAAGCGATAAGTAAATCTTTAGTGACAAAAAGATGATGTAAACAGGAAGAAAGCCTATTATATCTGGCAAACATTGAAGATATTCTGGAAGTTAAAATTAACCTTGAAGCCCCAAATTCTACACTGATCGTATCCATAAGATTCTCAGCTAAACGTTTTGCATCGTCGATGGTCTTTGGGTTGCTGCCGGACAATAATAGATGCAGCGGTAGCTGTGCTTCTGCCATAATGCGTAAAAGACAGGAATTTACATTAACAATGTCATTCAGATATACCCACCTTGCAGGGTATATAACACCTTCATAAGTAGACAAATAACAACACAAACGAAGAAAATAATACCTTCTCCATGTTGGTTCTCAAGGCTTCCAGAACCGCGCCCTCTTAGTACCACAGTTGCTCCTGTTTCATTCATAATGTGATTTATATACTGATCCTGCATGTACGAAAGCCAACCACCACCAACAAAAAAAAAGTTCTCTCCCGATTGCACGGAGATGTCAGAGAGAGCTTCAACATTAGAATCTCTCGAATTCATGGATTGAGGCAAATAAAAGAAAGTGCAAAAATTAATCAAAGATGAAAACATAACACCAATTGGCTAACACTTCTCTTGATTGATATTAGACTAAAGATTCAATTCTTTTGGTGTAGTTTAGAAAGAACAAAGGGGGATATATTTAAGAAAGACTCACATTAGGCCCACGAATACGAGCAGCAACATTAGATGATGGGTCGGCTTCGAAACCCAAATACACGCATGTGCTCTGCATCTGGAAACATGGTTAAATTTGTATTTTTCCAATATCATAACTACAAAAAAAAAGTGACACAGAATCTACCTTGACAGTCGGTAAACCAACTGATCCGACCTGTGAAATTGATTTCTGTTTCATCATCTCCTCAATCATAGCTGCTGCACGATCAACTGCTAAAATACGTTCTGTAGTCTCGTTTAACTGCACGTGCAATAACATAAGTAAAAACCAGGCGAACTTCTCAAAGCTCAGAGGTCAAACAAAGCTTCTCAGATATGGGAAACAAGGAATTTCTTCAAGCCACCAACGTTTTACTTTCTGCCACTCACATGCGAGACATCTATCACATTTCCAAAACATCTCGACACATTATAGTTTCTATCAAACAACCTAATCAGTAATCACACAGCACTAATCACTAGCTTCTTAGCCTAGTCCTTTTGATTCCCCTTGACTATTATTCTGTTAGGCTAAAAAGGATAACATACCTGGGCAGCAGCAGATATGTGAAGATACAACGGCTTTTCACCATCAAGAGGTGCATTTGGAGGACGATACTTGCCCCTACAAAAAAAGTTCATCAGTTAAATCTAGAAAAGATTATTGTAAAACTTTCTTCTCCATGAGTTGGATGTTGGACAAACCTAGTAATCACCACAGCACCGGTAGACCTCTGAATCTGCAAGACGAATAGATGTTAAAAAACTAGGAATAGGAAAATTGTATCTAATACGCATAGCAGAGTTACACATACATCTTCTTGAGTTGAGCGTTTAGTAAGCTTGTGCCTAAGAGAAGCCTCAGCATCGTTGATAACAATTTCTCGCGCTATGATCAACTCATCCTGTATCTTATGCTAGATGGACATTACAATGAATCACCATGTTTGACTTACAGAATAAAAGGAGGATAAAGACATATACCCACAAACAACAGCTCGTTCAGTATACAGGCAATAATGTTAAAGTCACAAACACAGCCACCATATTTCGAGCACTTCTGAAATATCATACATGACCAGAGGAAACTAGACCAATACATGGTAACACTACTTTCTAATCATGTTGTTTCAAGAGATGCAGCAATTTTAAGGAGGTACTACAATCCACTAGAAACATATAATAAGATACCAAATTAGATTAAAACATGACATATCATCTTTGCCATAGTGCATAATGCAATAGCTAAGCCAGAGAAAGGTTCACCCCGAAAATAAGTATAACAAACACCGCAAGAGCATAAGAGTTATTTACTTGATTAACTTTTGGACCTGGTGGAGGCACAGAAAGCGTTTGGAGCAATGGTGACATAGAAGGAACATTCATAGTATTCCCTAAAGGAAGTAACTGAGGAAACGCAAGTCCAGCCGCAACAAGCTGCTCCGCTGGCTGATCCCACTTTCTCTTTCTCCTGCCACCCAATTCATAGAATTCTCTATCAGTCAACAACTAAAGATACAAATTGGTTAGGAATTAAAGATGAACATAGCCTAAACATAATGTTCAGAGCCAAAATCTTTATTCACAATCCATAGAATAAAGATGCTAAGGATGAACATAGCCTAAACAAAAGGTTCAGAGCCAAAAATCAAAAAAGCCACAATCTTTATTCACAAAATAGATTCCAAAACCAAAATCAAAGTAGTTGAAGCAACAATCCAAAGAAGGGCATGAATCGAATGGTTAAAACTCGGTGTCAATTTCAAGAAAATGTAACAGATTGAAGATGATAAAGATGTGATTAGGTTGATATTTGGAATGGCTAAAACAATGAAAGTTGATACCTTTGTCTCGTTCGAGAAGTATCGTTCGTTGTAGACGAGTTGCTTGGAGAAACCCTAGCATCATCGTTGTCCTCTGTCATCTTAGAGCCGTTCGCTGATACAAAAGACTACAAAGAGAAGAATTCAGATTGAAGAAACTCCAAATCGCATAATTTTCTTCGAAGAGGTTAAAAGCTTTTCCTTTTTTGGCTCTCAATTAAAAATTGGGTTCAATTGATAGATAGAAAAGAGTTTGGGGGTTTTATGGGGAAAATAAAAGAATTGGAAGAGTTTAATAGTGGGGGACAGTGGCCAAACTCAAACCAAACAATTGGCTGCATGTCTTTTCCAAACTAAATTGCCATACCATGCAATTATGAACCTGAACCAACAAAATTTTCAAATTAGCAACCTGAACCAAATAACTGTTAGCTGATTTCTACATCGATATTCACGGTGTTAGTAAACTGTCAAACGGTGTTAAGGTAGACGACACCGTGCGGAACACTTGGACTTAGAACTAAGTACTGTTTAACGGTTTACTAACCATGTGAATGTCAACATCAACTTTAAGTTGTCACAATGTCGCTACATCGTCGCAACGATGTCGTCTGACTCAGCACTGTTAAAGTCAATGTAGAAATCAGCTAACGGTTATATAGTTCAGGTTGATAATTTGAAAAGGCATCCGGCAAATTGTTTGAGTTGATTTGGCCGTTTAGTCTCAATTCTCAAATCTGTTTATTTTTAGAAAAAAAAAAGTCAAAATCAACCCAAACATTTACCAAATGCATTTTTATACCCAAAAAATGGTATCATGCATTTTTAAACCTAAACCAATAAAAAAAATCAAATTACCTACATAAATCGTGTAGGTCAAAGTAGGAAACACCTAATAAACTTATCTAGAAGATTTTGTTGCACAAAAAAATGAATGAGATTCTAAGAATCCAATCGATCAACACTATTAGTGGAAGAACTAAATCAATGATCTTCTACATCACCCATAATCGAAATCAACTGTTTCAAATGAATGACTTGGCTTGAGCAATCTAGGCTGTTGATTCTATTCTCCGAGATTTTTTTTAATAAAAATTAATCTAACGATTCAAAGGAGAATAAAGAAGTAGCTTAAGAATTCAAATGAAGCATGTTTAATTTCATACTTGCTCAATAAAAGAAAAAGATGGAGTTGTCTCGATTTGGTTGCAATAGTTGAAACTATCCTAATCTACGACGCAATGAATACAAATTGAATGAATCATTTGTCTATAGGCAGATTGGCAAAGCATCTTAAAAAAAATCTATGAGGAGAAATTTCAGCGAAAGCAAACAGTACTAGTGACATTACAGATCAATTTGTTATCGACAAGGTAAATGATGAAATCTCTGAAGAAATAATATAGAAGAGAGGATTACAGTAGACGAGAAGGCAACTGGGTGAAGCCTCTTCTTCCTACCGCATATCACTGCATCGAGCCTCAACTGCGGGTCCAAACTGGACTTATGTACTTAGTATTGTAATACATTGTTGACGCTTCTTCGTCCTAAAATATAATGGAAAAAGATACTTAACACATCAAACATCATAATCAAATCCAATGATTGGTTTTTAATTGGATTTTAGTTTTTGGTTTTTTTGTTTTTTGGTGTAAATTTAAGTTTTTGCAAAATTTTGAATACTAATTTGTTTAGTTTATATATATATATATATATATATATATAATTATTTTAAGAAATTTATATTACTCCTTATGCTATCTATTTTGAATTTTAGTTTTTTTTTTTGTGTTTAAAACATTAAGAAACAAATGTCACCTAATTTTTGTTATAAAACTCATAAATTTTAGTTTTTGGACTCCAGATGTAAAATCTCTTAAAATCTGTTTTTTTTGTAATTTTTCTAGAAAATCTACTTTAATTATAATCATGAATGGATAATTCTGGTTTTTGCATGCAAAATCAAAAACAAAAAACTGCTTTAAAATCTACAGCCTTTTTAAGGCCTAGTAATATCAATATATCATATTTGAATCAAAATATCATAATACATAATCAAAAACAAATTTGAATGCATGATATCATTATCATGATTGTAGAATACTAAAATTGAGTCGAAATCGTATTGAATATCATAATCCCATTACCTATCGTAATCTGAGTTGCATTAAATTTCTAATTTTAATAACAATAAAGGATTAAACATTATGTAATAAAAAAATGAAAGATTTCAGTTCAATAATATCTGACATCATTGTTTTTCGTATATTACTTGTCGCAACATTACATTTTTATGGTTTAGTTTTGTAGCGAAAATGTTTAAAATTTTGAGTTTGCATTAAATTAATATAGTTTAAGAGCATATTATCTTGTTCGTCCAGTCTTAGCCAATACTGATATCATGGTGCTTGGAATCTTTACTTTTTTTGTGGAAAAATTTGTCAAGGAGACTGCGAATATATCCATAAAAGTTTTTTGTTGTGGATGTTGTTGGATACCTAGCAACAAGTGTTGTTGACCTTCTCATATTTCACTTCGAAACCGATATGTTGAGACTAAATTTGTCATCATTAACACGTTGTAGATTATCATGATTAAATTATAATTACACAAAATATCATAATCACATTACATATCATAATCTAAATCACATTAGATATTATAATTTGAATAGCATTTAAATACAATGTAGTCAACATTGTAATGTTTTTTTTTTTTAATATGTGTGTCAAAAGTCAAAACCATAAACGATACTTATTTATAAACGGAAGGAGTAATCTGTGATCAAAATCGGAGATTAATACAATCATTATCAAAATCAAATCTTAATCTCACTGATTAGTATAATCGTCGTATGATTATATATCCGAATTATTTTAATTATAATATAAATAAAATTAAATACGATGTAATCAAAATTGAACATGAATCGTACCAATATTGTAGAACATGAGATTTTGGAGATTCATATAGGTTTAAATAATCGTATAAGAAAATCACAAGAAAGAGTGAGTTTGACAACGACAAAAGAGGTAGATTGAAATAGAATAGAAATATAAAATAAAAATAAAGATAATCAAACATAGTAAACATACTCTATATATTAAAAGAGAGTCATTGATGCTTATATGTCAAGCTCACAATTATTTTTATCATTTTATTTTTTATTTATTTAACGAGGAATCTTAACAGATCCACGCCACGAGGAATGGCAGACTCCAGATCGTGATAGAAATGTAGGGGCTGGTCCGGATTCTCGGGTGTGGGCAAATTATCATGTAATGCTGGCCAAGTGGTAGCAAAAATCGGTTGTGTCACGTCGTCCTCCTTCATCGCAAAAGCAGAACAAAATCGATGAGAATTATGAGAGGAGTCGGCAGATCTCAGGAGTCACATACGAGATAAATGACCTAGTTAACCGGGGAAAAAAAGCACACAAATCCCAATGGGCTCTTGGACTTCAAAATTCTAAAACGTTTCTCATATTGTTTGTTTATTTACTAGGACTTAGACCTTCCGCGATGTCGCAGGGGAAAAGATTTCAAAAAAAAACCAGAAACATGAGAGGCAGAGAAAAGATGATGACGAATCAAAATTAACAATTAACACAATTTAATCAAAATCATCAAATATGAATCATACCAGAAATGTAGATCAAGATATTTGAACAAGATTCATACTGGTTTCAAAATCGTGAGTTTCAAGTAGCAAAAGAATTGTGGATTGAAAATTAGACTTGTTTTTTTATTTCCTCCAATTTAAAACTTTTTATAAATCATGATATCTTTTAAAATAACGTAAAATAATTACGTAAAATATCATGTTTATAATGTTTTAAAATATAAAATATATAATTTTTTCTTTGAAACTAACTCTCTGTTAATGTGAAAAAATTTGTTTGTCTTTAAATCATTTAAGAACTTACATCTAGACTAGACAATTCAAAATTTATTATTTCGAAATTTTTTATTAGTTGTTATAAATCACTTGATTAGCGTTGTTGGGGTCAAAATGTGACATGATTCTATGCATATGATTAAATATTAGAACTAGACATGCATCTAGATTTCAAAAATCTAAAGTCGTATGGGTCTCAAAAGTTTTTTTTTTAAACCACTTTTAAAATCTCGCCTCAAAATGTTTATGCATATAATTGAGTATAAGAATTTGAATTTGAATTATTCTTAAATTCCAATTAATCTTTTGAATGTGTTGGACTATAGTTGGGTTAGAGCCCATATATAGTTGGGCGTTAGTATTTAGTGGACTGACCATGCATTAGCTTCTCCTCTACATCAGTGGACAGTCCTGAACACATTTGCTTTCTCGAAAAAAAAAATTTCTCTCTCGAAATTTGTCACTTTCTTGACTCTTCTGTTGTATGTTTTCATATGTTAAAATCATTTGCATGTTCATAAATCAGATGTGAAAGATAATTTCGTTTTAATAATTATTGCAGAGGTAAAGAGACTTTCTCCTTCAATTCTCCCGGAAAATTATGACAGCGAAAGAAACTGCAATTTCTCCAAATCTTAAGAAAGTATAATCAGAATCCAGTGTCTGATCATGCTCTTCTTAGGTAAATGTCATTGCCTTTTCTGGATATTGTTATTGTTGTTTCATTGTTTGTTTCTTTAATTTCGCCCATTTTTTTTGAAACTTCTTGTAATTCGTCATTTTTGGACTCTGTTTCTTTTTTTTCAGAAACTCAAATCCTTTGCATCTTCTTAAAAAAGATATTTCTTCTTCACAATTTTTGCATGCATTCAGTCTTTAAGTAACAAAGCATTTTTTTTTTTTAATGTTTGTTTTTGTTCTGTTTAAATTATATATGGGTTCTTTTGGAGTCTTTTGTATCTTTGAATGTTTAAATTTTGGTGAGATTGCAAAGCATTGACATATATATACTTGTTGAGGAGTTTCAGTTCTGTGACAAAATAGTGATGCAAAGAAAACATGGTAGGGTCGAAGATACCGTATCGTTGGAATGATAATATTAAGAAAAAAAAATCAAGTTTTCCAAATCTTCCAACAATGTTTGCCAAAATTCTGCAATTGTTGGCCATTTATTGTGTAATGCAGGCTATTCGAAGGCGGAAAATGATCCGAAAATGCAAGGAATATACAATTATACTTGGAAGTCTAACTCTGGAATGACCAAATCAAACACTCTGAACCAAACCATGGTTGCTTCAAGACCGAAGAAGCGTAAAAGTTCAATTTTCTTACAATCACCATGGCACAAAGTAAATCTACAAGGTTTAGAGTTATGTCACATCATCAGGTGATTTCTTCAGACCAATCTAATACCACATTCTTGAATCTTGATGATGATTATGTTATATATATTGTTCACCATATTAGACGTTTAAATATTTACTCTCTATAGAATTGCTGAACAAGAATGGGGCCTTGCGACAAATACACTAAGTGAGAAGGTTTCAATACTCTTATACTTTTCATTTTTTCCTTTAGTAATTTCCATCTCCATCTTCACAAAGATATTTGATTTTGTTGTTGTTACCGTCTGATGATAAGGTCGATACAAATGAGGCGATATCTCCATCAAAGAGAAGGCTTGTTTTATCCACACATCTTATGCAACAGCTTCTCCAACCAGCACCAGCGTTTGTTTTCTTGGGCGACAACGCAGCTCTCAACTACGAAATCGTGCTTTACTTTGTGTCGAGAATCACCCTCGCTGATTCATGTTCTCTCAAATGCCACTCGAACTTGAATAAGAGCATAAAGTGAGTTCCAATATGACTTCAAATGTCAATTTATCTCTGTTTCTTATGACTTGCTAACTTCCCTAAAGACATGTTTTGTCCAGTCGTCAAACTTCGAAGACAGCTAGTGATCAACAGTTTTCTTCACTCATTAATGCTTTCATGGAGAAAATACATAAGCTTGAAAGTGACTTCAAGAGGTATGAATCAGCTTGTTAATTGTCTTGAAATGTTAATGTTTCTTAAGTATACGTTTTCTTTTTCAAATTGTATGCAGCTTGGAGAGGACTACATCGATATTAGACATCATCTTCGAAATCCAAGACCTCGAAAGGTTCTCTGTGATAAATCATCTGGGCAAGTTTCATAACCGCGCAAAGACCATTACAAGACCTATTCCGCAGAGGTACATTGTGGGAATACAAATGCCAATGAACCTACCAGAGCCACTACATTGTCTTCCTCTGTGATCATATCAGATTTTTTGGGGAAGAAAGATAGTTTTGATGTGTATAATCTCTAAATTACACTAATCTTATGTAACATAATATATATATAATGTTTTTTTTTTAATTATTTTGTAAATGTTCTGGTTACAAAATATTTGGTTTCTTATAATGTTGGGACAATCGTTAAACAAACAATTGGAAAAAAGGAAACTAATTAATTTCCGTTGAATTATCTTACTTCATAAAATAAAAAGGAAATTAAAAAAAAAGGAAACTTTACTTTTACCATTGGTAAATAGTAACACAGTAAAATCATCAAAATCCTATTAGAAAAAGAAGTTACTTTTATCCATCCTCTATAAATACTCTGCTTTGTGTATCAAATCAACGAATCGACCCTGAAAAAAAATTGAAGAAGAAGAAAGAAACCCTAAGAAGATGTTGATGGAGGAAGAGACTTGCTTGGACTGCAAGAGACCGACCATAACGGTGATTGATCACAGTAGCGGCGACACCATCTGCTCAGAGTGTGGCCTTGCCCTCGAAGCTCACATCATCGGATACTCTGAGGAATGGAGAACTTTCGCCTCCGACGACAATCGCAGTGACAGAGACCCAAACCGTGTTGGTGCTCCGACGAACCCTCTTCTCAAATCCGGCGATCTCGTTACCGTCATCGAGAAACCTAAAGAGAAAGCTTCCTCTGTTGTGTCCAAAGATGATCTCTCTACTTTGTGCCGTGCGCAGAATCAAGTCAAGAATCATGAAGAAGATCTAATCAAGAAAGCATTCGAGGAAATACAGAGAATGACTGATGCACTATACCTAGACATCGTTATATACTCTAGGGCTTGTGAGATTGTTTCCAAATTCGATGGTCACGCTAACACGAAATTACGCAGAGGGAAGAAGTTATACGCTGTTTGTGCAGCCTCTGTTTCAATGGCTTGTCGTGAACTGAAACTGTCGAGGACATTGAAAGAGATCGCTATGGTTGCCAACGGTGTTGAATTGAAGGATATTCGCAAATCTAGTATGGTGATAAAGCGTGTTCTTGAATCAGATCAAGCCTCAGTGTCTGCTGCTCAAGCGATTATCAACACCGGAGAACTTGTTCGCCGGTTCTGTTCCAAACTTGATATAAGTCAAAGAGAGATAATGGCGATTCGAGAAGCGGTTGAAAAAGCTGAGAATTTCGATATCCGAAGAAACCCTAAGTCAGTTCTTGCTGCAATTATCTTCATGATCTCTCATATATCTCAGACCAACAGGAGACCTATTCGAGGTAACTGAATAATCCTTCTTTGCTTAATTCTGTATTTGGATTTAACTTCCACTACAAGTTAGGGCTTACTAGCTGACTGAATTTCTTAGTTGTTAAATCTAAGTAATTGTGCTGATGATTGTTGGTTTTGCAGAAATTGGGATCGTTGCGGAAGTCGTGGAGAATACGATCAAGAACTCGGTTAAGGATATGTACCCTTACGCCTTGAAGATTATACCTAACTGGTATGCTTGTGAAGCAGACATTGTCAAGAGATTAGATGGTGTCATAAATTCTTGGGATTCTGCAAAAATTATAGTATAAGGAAGTCACTACCTGAGAGAGAAGCTTTGGGATTGTTGTAGTCTCTTTTCTGATGCATTACATACATACATCTATGTATACTCTATACAGTATAGACGTTGGTTTTATGGAAGTATATTTTAGACTTGAGCTTATGTAACATCTTCTTTATGATATACGTCATTCAAAACGTCAATGATCATATATCAAGTAAAACCATATACAATATTGTTCTTTCCTTCCTCTACTTATACACTTAATAGTAGTGAGTCGCTTTTCAAAGATACCTACGCCATTAAATTTTTCTTGAAAGATTTTGAATAATATAGGAAAGAGTCCAATTATTCAAAATATACTATACAACGGTAGAAAGTTCACTGGCAATAAATATTGTTCGTTGGAGCTACTAATAGCAGAAGCATGTCACAACAACAAGCCATAACTATTTAGGCAATTTCAAATTATGTGATCAATTGCGACACAATGAAACGAACAATAATAGCGATTATGGAGGAAAAGCTCTATTGTAGGAATTCTCCAGATTTTTGAAAAATTTGCAGAGTTTTCAGGGCTGCAGATTAATCTCGAAAATTCTACGATATACATGGCCGGTGTGAAGGAGAGTGACAAGGAAGCCATTCTCCACACCTTTCCTTTCGAATCTGGTGCTTTACCTGTTCAATACCTCGGTTAATTATTGTTAACAAAGAGAATGGCATCAAGTGACTACACGCAGCTTATAGAAAAAATCAGAGCACCAATTGGACGGCAAGACACCTATCCTTTGCTGGTCGTCTGCAACTCATTAACAATTTTTGGATGTCCGCTTTTCGCTTACCGAATGGAGATCGCCAGCTTGTGCTCCGCTTTCTTGTGGTCTGGACCCGACCTAAACACTAAGAAAGCAAAAGTGGCGTGGAGTGATGTGTGTACACCGAAGGAGGAAGGAGGTTTAGGCCTCAAATCATTAAAAGAAGCAAACAAGGTTAGTTGCTTAAAGCTTATTTGGTCAAAATCTTTGTGGGTGCAGTGGCTACTTATTACGAAAGGGCTCCTTCTGGTCAATAAATGAAAACACATCTGCAGGGTCTTGGATGTGGAAAAAGCTACTCTCAAATATAGAGCTCTAGCTTCTGAGTTTGTAAAGAATGAGATACAAAGTGGTAGAAATATCTCTTTTTGGTTTGCTAATTGGTCACAATTCGGTAGGTTTAGAAATCACAGGAAAAAGAGGTTGTATTGATATTGCCTATGGGGATCACTCTTCACGCCACTGTGGCTGAAGCAGTAGAGTGAGTCATAGAAGGAGGCGCCACCGGATAGATATTTTAACTCAGTTGGAAAAAGCTCTCGAAGACATACAGTCTATAGGGTTAATAGAAGCGGAAGACATAGTGCGTTGGAAGGGAAAGGGTGATCGTTTTTGTTGGATTATTGAGATTATGAAGAAACAGAGTAAGAGAAAAAAATTATCTCTTCTCGTTTAGAGAAGCCAAAGAACGAAAACAGAAAACTTTTTATTAATCTGAAACTTGTTGTTCTGTTAAGACATGACATACACACTTATATACATGTTTACATAACTACTCCACGTAACCGTTGGTAACAGTTGTAACTTCTCCGACATGTTCCGTCTCTTACTCACACCCGTTCGTGGTAAGTCATTTGTAACACATTACATCCGTTGACTTTACACACAAACTAACACATATGATATTAGAAGATTTAATCATGGACTCAATTCTAACAGTTTTAAAACAAAATTCAGTGCAAAAGTGACTTGGGAAGCTACTCGAGAAGCAAAGCCAAAGGTAGAGTGATATAAAGGTATCTGGTTCTCACATTCCACGCCCAAATACTCATTCCAGTTTGGCTTGAGATAAAGAATCGCTCAACTACCGGGGACAGAATGTTATGTTGGAATGTCGGAGTAGATCCATCATGTGTCTTCGGTCATGAACCCTTGGAAACCCGCAGCCACTTGTTCTTCACATGTCCATACTCGGCAGAGGTTTGGTCGGGACTCACTAGTCTCGCAACAATCCACAATAGTTTGGTAAACAGTCATAAAGCTCCTCACGGATAGGTCTCTTGGGAATGAGTGCTTGTTCTTGATGAGATATACCTTTCAGCTCACGGTCCATTAAGTATGGAAAAAACGAAACTGTCGTCGACATGGAGAAGTACCCACTCCCTCAGCTCACATGATCCGAGGACTTGATAAGCAAGTCTGGAACATAATCTCCTCCGTTCGAGAACATGGTGATAGGAGTACGATAATTGTATGGCAATTTGGTTCGGTTCAAGATAATATAGGCGCCCACATCTTTGCTCTCTTTTAAATTTGTATTCAAAAGCCGCTAAAACAAACACTGCACTTGATGTAAAAACGTGTTTTTCGAATAAATTTTACATTTTATTCAAAAAAAATAATAGCGATTATAAAAGAAAGTTTAAATTCAAATTAAATTAAATTTTTAAAAATTAATTAAGCAAAATAAACAGAAAATTAAGTTAATTTTTTAAAAATTAATTGTGAATTTATATTCACTAATAGTATATATTTATTCATCAATATTTTTATTAAAAGAAATTATTAATGAAAAAATATCTAATTTCTTAAAACTTTAATAATATAAATTCTCACGAATTTATAAATTTACAAGTACGAAAATATAGCGAACAATTGCAATGATAGCAAAACAAAAGTTGGTCATGATGGCCATTATTGTTAGTTGTTGGTCATGTTGGTAGCTGATGTCCTAAGTAAAAATCTTATTCTTGCAAAACTAGAGTTATACATCCGCTGTTAACCTCGATGATGATTATGAGAATGATTATCAATCGATATAAGCAACGATAGTAAACTTTTAATGAAATAGGCCAATCACCCTAATACATTTTGTTAAAGTACCGAAAAAAAGCATTATCTTGAAAAAGACGTGAGGATTATATCGTGATTAATGAATGAAAGAGCTATATTATTTCCAAAGAACGTGTGGAGAAATATCATACCAAAAAATATATATTAATATATAAGAGATATAAGGTAATCCATTCAATACCAATTAATTTTGAGTCAGAAATCAATAAAACTTAAAATCCTTTATTATCGAAAACCTCCCTCGCCGGATCTGCTAAGTCATTTACTAATGTATTTTTGTTTCAAGAAAAAAAGAAAATCTGACGTTTGTAAGATTTTAAAATCTATTACTAAACCTCTTTTTATTGCGGCTCTAGCTCTGTTTCTCAGGCTCTACTTGTTTAAAGCACGTTTTGAATATATGGACTGCAACAAGTGTTGATATCCATTATAGAACTGCATTTTTTTTGGGACTGAATCTATATCCATTAGAAATATTTGTTGGTTACCTTGCAACAAGTGTTGTTGTCCTTCTCATCTTTCATTTCAAAGTACACGCTGAATATGTTTTCCGAATTGTAATCGAAGGCCGATATGTTGAGACAAGATTTGCAAATATTAACAGGGTTGTAGATTATCATAATCGAATTACAGTTGCATTGAATATCATGATCCAAGTGCATACCATAATCTAAATCACATTTAATTAGCATATAACATAATGTAGTTAAAATTAAATTTGAATCATAACAATTTCGGTGTTAGCATTTCATTTTGAACTTGAAGATGTCGCAGAAATTCAAAGCTTAATCGATTGGTTGCATTATACTCAATTTTCAACATACTTTAATGCAAAATTCCAAAAACAATAAGTACTCACAAATTTGGGCAAATTTTGTTTTAAAATTATTATTGCAAGCCTACATGAACCAAGTTTACACCATAATCAAAATCCAGTAAACACAATACAAAATAATATCATATCTGAATCAAATCATTATAATATGTAATTAAAATTGTAGAAAATACAATTATTATCAAAATCGAATCCAAATCTCATTGAATAGTATAATCGTATTATGTATCCTAATTCGAATTATTTGAATTATTATAATATGAAAAAAAAATTAAATACGATGTAATCAAAATTGAACATGAATCGTACTAATATTGTAGAACACAAGATTTTAGAGATTCATACTGATTTAAATAATTTTGTAGGAAAATCATAAGTAAAGAGTGAGTTTGGGAAAAAAAAATAGAGTAAATTGACTAAAATGGAAAAAAAAAAAAAAGAGATAATTAAACATCTATATATACATTTTTGAAGTACAAATATGAAATAAATCTTAGAGTTGACACTTATTTACAATAGAATGTCATTGTCATAAATATTTATCTATTAATTAATATTACAAATTATTTTCGAAAAAATATTTTAGAAACTGTGGCTTCCAAATATGATAACAAATTGATTATGTTTCTAAATTCGATTAATTGCTAATTTCCTGACACCTCTCTACCTAATTTAAGCATTAATATATGATTATTCTTTCACTTTTCTATGATCTTATATTTAATTTATTTTGAATTTATATAAAATACATATAATTAGTAAAATAATAGATTTTCTGCATATAATGTGATTCAAATTTTTTAAAACGCACATATATTACTCAATCGATGGAGTAACAATATGTGTACAATGTCTCATATTGCTTAAAAATTAGGCAATGGTTCAGAGTCATACTATAAAAAGGATCAAAATGATATCAAATACAAATGAGCAAAAAGTTTAATTTATCCGGTTTACTCTGTGTCTTTATATTAAAGTATTGAAACTTTTAAAAAGTTTCAAAATATTATAAATATTTAAACTTTATTTAAAAGGTAAATATTATAATTACTAGGACTCAGGACCCCGCGATGTCGCGGGGGAATATATTTCAAAAATCATTTAAAAAAATATCAAACGAAAAATGTAATAATTTTGATTTTTTTTAATAACAAATCAATATATATTTTACAAAAATTATGATAAAGAAAACCCTCACAAGCATTTATTAAGTATATTAATATTAGAAAAACAATAATTTGTAACTAAAAAACTATTCCCAAGTGCAAAAAGCATAAACTAATAAACCAAATATTACAATGGTTTGATAAATAAGCAAAAACGTTCAACGTCAAATAAACCAAATGCTATTGTGTTAAATTAAACGGTAACAACAATTCATTTAAATATATTTTAGTATTTAAATATTTTTTTAAAATATGACGAACTTATCCGAGAAACGCAACCGTAGATATCAAATATTCCAAAAACTGCAACGGTTCGTCAATTATACCAAATGTTGCAATAGTTCATCAAATATACTAAAGATAAGAATGGTTCGTAACACAAAACCAAAAGTTGCAATAATTCGTCAAATAATCCAAATGTTGAAACAGTTCAATTAAATAGTTACAATCTCATTAAATACATTTTAGTAATTAAAAATTAAGAATTAAAATAATAATTTATGAAAAGTTACACCGAAAGACGCGGCGGTAGATAATTAAATGTTATAGCTATTTATAAAATAAACCAAAAATTACAATTGTTCGTGAAATAAACTAAATATATAAACCAAAGGTTGCAATTGTTCGTAAAATAAACTAAATATTGCAATGATTCGAATAAGCGGTTCCAACTGTTTATGAA
Organism: Arabidopsis arenosa; assembly: GCA_905216605.1. Classification (NCBI taxonomy): domain Eukaryota; kingdom Viridiplantae; phylum Streptophyta; class Magnoliopsida; order Brassicales; family Brassicaceae; genus Arabidopsis; species Arabidopsis arenosa. Next base: position 4,337,255 of record LR999455.1, on the reverse strand, counting down.
GAGTTACAATAAAAAACGCAACCGTAGAAAATATTCAGAATGCAATTTATATAAAAAAACATAACCGTAAAATATATATTCTAATTAATAAAAACATTAACGAAAAATTGCGATAAAAAGACGCAACCGTTCAAATGTGCATATGGTATTTATTAGATTGCTATTATATATAGATTTAAACTTTTTATAAAATTAAATATTTATAAAACTAAAACTTTTATGAAGTTTGAAATACTTTAAATATTTTAACTTTATAAGAATTTATAAGAAGTTTAAACATTACAAATATTTATAAATATTTAAACTTTATAAAATATTTAGAGTATTTATAATATTTAAGTTCTATAAAAAGTTTATAATATTTGAACTCTATAAAATTTATATATATTATGGGAACTATTTAATGCAAAATTTTAAACTGACTAGAATTATATGTCTTTTAAATAAAAATATTATTAAAATGAAAAATAACAAAATACTGTTTAATTTTACGGGACGGTGTTATATGTTAGGACGGGTTTGGGTCGATATCAATACGGGACGGTATACCAGTGGTAAATTCCTAGAATTAAAAATAAAAATATAATTGTATAATCTTAAATTCTAAACAAACCAAACAATATTAATAAAAGAAATATAACTTAAAATTTAAAGTTTTTAGTTAAAAAAAATCTACCCGCAATATACCGCGGGATAAAATTTTTAGATACAAATTAAAATCTAATAAATTATAATTTTTTATATAAAATACATAAAAAACAATTTTCCTCGGGTTAAATCCTAGTAATAACTAGAAAGTTCAAAAATACATTTAAAATTTCGTTCCAATTGCTATTGGTAATGTGAAATATTCTTTGAATTCCATTTCATTTTTTTAAATAGAGTTGGGCGTTAGTATTTAGTGGATTGACCATTCGTTAGTATATAATAGCTATTCTACTCTACATTAGTGGACTGACCTGACCTCTCAAACCTCTTAACACATTTGCTTTCTCGAAATCTTTTTTTTTTCCTCGAAATTTGTTACTTTCTCGACTCTTCTGTTGTCTGTTTTCATATGTTAAAATCATTTAATTTGCATGTTCATAAATCAGATCCTAAAGATAATTTCGTTTTGATAATTATTGCATGCATTCTCAAATGCTAAATTTTCTTGCAGAGGAAACGAGACTTTCTCCTTCAATTTTCCCGGAAAATTATGACAGCAAAAGAAACTGCAATTTCTCGAAATCTTAAGAAAGTATAATCAGAATCCAGTGTCTTATCATGCTCTTCTTAGGTAAATGTCACTGCCTTTTCTGGATATTGTTATTGTTGTTTGATTCTTTAATTTCGCCGAATTGTTTTTAAACTTCTTGAAATTCGTCATTTTTGGACTCTGTTATCTGTTTTTTTTTTTTTTTTTTGAAAAAGTTATCTGTTTTTTTTTCAGACACTCAATTACTTAAAATAAGATAAAAGGAAACTTTACTTTTAACATTAGTGTTTGATCATGCTCTTCTTAGGTAAATGCCACTGCCTTTTCTGGATATTGTTCCTTGTTAATGTTGATTGTTTCTTTAATTTCTCCCAATTGTTTTTAAATTTCTAGAAATTCGTCTTTTTTTGCCTCTCTGTTTTCAGATATTTCTTCTTCACAATTTTTTCATGCATTCACTATTTGAGTAACAAAGCATTCTTTTTTTTTTTTTTCCTTTTTTCAATGTTTGTTTTTGTTCTGTTTGGGTTTTAAACTAAGGATTATGAAATGTTCTTTAGAAGAGTTTTCAAAATCTTCCAACAATATCCGCTAAAATTCTGCAACTGTTGGCCATTTGTTGTGTAATGCAGGCTATTCGAAGGCGGAAAATGATCCGAAAATGCAAGGAATATACAATTATACTTGGAAGTCTAACTCTGGAATGACCAAATCAAACACTCTGAACCAAACCATGGTTGCTTCAAGACCGAAGAAGCGTAAAAGTTCAATTTTCTTACAATCACCATGGCACAAAGTATATCTACAAGGTTCAGAGTTATGTCACAGCATCAGGTCATTTCGTCAGACCGATCTAGTACCACATTCTTGAATCTTGATGATGATTATGTTATATTGTTATCACCATATTTGACGTTTAAACATTTCCTCTGTATAGAATTGCTGAACAAGAATGGGGCCTTGCGACAAATACACTAAGTGAGAAGGTTTCAATACTCTTATACTTTTCATTTTTTCCTTTAGTAATTTCCATGTCTATCTTCACAAAGAGATTTGATTTTGTTGTTGTTACCGTCTGATAATAAGGTCGATACAAATGAGGCAATATCTCCATCAAAGAGAAGGCTTGTTTTATCCACACATCTTATGCAACAGCTTCTCCAACCAGCACCAGCGTTTGTTTTCTCGGGCAACAACGCAGCTCTCAACTACAAAATCGTGCTTTACTTTATGTCAAGATTGACCCTCGCTGATTTATGTTCTCTCAAATGTCGATCGGATTTGGAGAAGAGCAGAAAGTGAGTTCCAATATGACTTTAGATGTAAATTTATCTCTGTTTCTTATGACTTGCTAACTTCCCTAAAGACATGTTTTGTCCAGTCGTCAAACTTCGAAGACAGCTAGTGATCAACAGTTTTCTTCACTCATTAATGCTTTCATGGAGAAAATACATAATCTTGAAAGTGACTTCAAGAGGTATGAATCAGCTTGTTAATTGTCTTGAAATGTTAATGTTTCTTAAGTATACGTTTTCTTTTTCAAATTGTATGCAGCTTGGAGAGGACTACATCGATATTAGACATCATCTTCGAAATCCAAGATCTCGAAAGATTCTCTGTGATAAACCATCTCGGCAAGTTTCATAACCGCGCAAAGACCCTTTCAAGACCTATTCCGCAGAGATACGTTGTTGGGATACAAATGCCAACGAACCTGCCCGAGCCACTACATTGTCTTCCTCTGTGATCATCAGATTTTTGGGGGAAGAAAATGATGTGTATATCCATCAGAGATTCTTAAGGGAATCAGAAAAATAAGCTTTAGTATATAGTTTTGACTACTTATATATGTCACATATACATGTACTCTATCATCTGTAAATTAGACTAATGTTATGTAACTCTTTGATATATATATAAAATATGCAGCTTAAAAAAACATTTTTTTTTCTTTTAATATTTGGGACAATCTTTGACCCAACAATTGGAAAAAAAAAAAGGAAACTAATTAATTTCCGTTGAAATTATCTTACTTCATAAAATAAAAAGGAAATTAAACAAAAAAGGAAACTTTACTTTTACCATTAGTAAATAGTAACACAGTAAAACCATCAAAATCCTATTAGAAAAAGAAATTACCTTACTCCATCCTCTATAAATACTCGGCTTTAGGTAACAAATCAACGAATCGACCCTGAAAACAATTTACGAAGAAGAAAGAAACCCTAAAAAGATGTTAATGGAGGAAGAGACTTGCTTGGACTGCAAGAGACCGACCATAACAGTGATTGATCACAGTAGCGGCGACACCATCTGCTCAGAGTGTGGCCTTGTCCTCGAAGCTCACATCATCGAATACTCTGAGGAATGGAGAACTTTCGCCTCCGACGACAATCGCAGTGACAGAGACCCAAACCGTGTTGGTGCTCCGACAAACCCTCTTCTCAAATCCGGCGATCTCGTTACCGTCATCGAGAAACCTAAAGAAAACGTTTCCTCTGTTGTGTCCAAAGATGATCTCTCTACTTTGTGCCGTGCGCAGAATCAAGTCAAGAATCATGAAGAAGATCTAATCAAGAAAGCATTCGAGGAAATACAGAGAATGACTGATGCACTAGACCTAGACATCGTTATATACTCTAGGGCTTGTGAGATTGTCTCCAAATTCGATGGTCACGCTAACACGAAATTACGCCGAGGGAAAGGGTTAAACGCCATATGTGCAGCCTCTGTTTCAGTGGCTTGTCGTGAACTAAAACTGTCGAGGACATTGAAAGAGATCGCTATGGTTGCCAACGGTGTTGAATTGAAGGATATTCGCAAATCGAGTATGGTTATAAAGCGTGTTCTTGAATCAGGTCAAGCCTCCGTGTCTGCTGCTCAAGCGATTATCAACACCGGAGAACTCGTTCGCCGGTTCTGTTCCAAACTAGATATAAGTCAAAGAGAAATAATGGCTATTCGAGAAGCTGTCGACAAAGCTGAGAATTTCGATATCCGGAGAAATCCTAAGTCGGTTCTTGCTGCAATTATCTTCATGATCTCTCATATATCTCAGACCAACAGGAGACCTATTCGAGGTAACTGAGTAATTCTTCTTTGCTTAACTCTATATTTGGATTTAACTTCCGCTACAAGTTAGGGCGTACTATCTCTTTTAGTTGTTAAATCTAAGTACTTGTGCTGATGATTGATGGTTTTACAGAAATTGGGATTGTTGCGGAAGTCGTGGAGAATACAATCAAGAACTCGGTTAAAGATATGTACCCTTACGCCTTAAAGATTATACCTAACTGGTATGCTTGTGAAGCAGATATTATCAAGAGGTTAGATGGTGTCATAACTTCTTGGGATTCTGCAAAAATTACTGTATAAGGAACTCACTACCTGAGAGAGAAGCTTTGGGATTGTTGAGCGATGTTCTGATTTAAAATTGTTGTAGTCTCTCTTCTGATGCATTACATTCATCTATGTTTAGACGTTAGCTTTGTGGAAGTATATATTAGATTTGTGCTTATGTAAAATCTTCTTTATGATGTAGTGCATCTTTGGAATAGATCATCAAATAAAAATGTGGAAAAACAAAATCAAGATCTAATAAGCAAGCGCCTCCTAGATAAAGATCTCTTCAAGATTGTTGATAGGGTCATTTGCAATACTTACTCCGTTAGACGCGACCATCCACAAGTCTAGGATACCTCTCATATCATGGTTCCAAGCAACTACTTCCCCAAAAGTCTAACTCTATTTTCTAAAATCTATCGTCCATTAGACTTTTCGAGCCAATCTTCAATGACTGGAAAGAAGAGTGAAAGACGGGTTTGGAACAGGATGAAACAGTATATCATAAGCCGAAATGAACTTAAACTGCAAGACACTCGTCTCCAATTTGGCACTGTGAGGGATGTTTTGGTGACCAGTGTTCATTCTCCTCAAAAGCTATTCGAAAGGACAAGGTAATGATGAGGATGTGGACATAGATCAAAGGTTAGGCGATGACAGCACCAAACCTTTGAATTTATATTTGTTCTTCCAAACTTTATCTTCGCTTAGCTCTTACGACAAAACTCTAGACCCAATTCTCAGAATATCGAATGCTGATCTCGCATCCACAATAACCATGGCTGTTTCTAACATGGTATAAATTTTACCAAACCAACAATTTGAAAAACGTTTAAGAAATTAGTTATATTAGTAAGAATACACCAAACATTCCAAGGGTTTAGATTACTTAGTTTAGATATACAAAATGAGAAACACCGACTGACAAGAGAACTTGAGAGTTTTATTTACGGTGTTTCAGATTCGTTTTCCGTTTGAGAGTTTTGATCTCCCGGGTCATGTGAGCAATCGCTTCTCTCAATGTAGCTGTTCTTCCTTGTTCGGAATTCCACAGTGCTGGGACTGCATGCCGGCCACTTGGATTAAACTCGTTAACTTCTTCGAGAGCCGTCTTAACTGCGTTCGTCACCTCTTCTCCCCACTTTTCTCTGAGATTCTTAAGTTTCTCATCTTCTTCATCCACCACTTCCTGCATAAGATCACCATTCACCAGAAACAAGACTAATCAAACGGGACAGACAGAGAGAGAGACAGTGGGAAATAACCTCAATGACAAAGATGTCAAACCTTCACTTTGTTTCCGATCTCCACCCTTTTGAATGGTTGCCAATGTGGATCCCTGAGGTTTTCTTCCCATTTTGTGTAAAGCTTAGTGTCTTCGCCAGTTAATCTCCGCTTACTTGCTTTTACGAAGGGCTCTACATCAAGATCTCCCATCCTCTTTACTCTGATCTTCGATCCAGCATCCATTAAATCTCTCAGTTCCTGGAGAAAAAAAAAACAGAGAGTTGTGAAACCCAGAAAGCAAATTAGCAGTCAAGAACACGAGTATATACTTATCATTTCTTTACATACACTAATCAATAGTTTGCGTGCTTCTTGTATCTCATCATTGCTATAGCGTTCTTTCACCAAGAGGGCACTAATCAAATCCTCTCGTTGTTCTAAGTCAGAATCCTTATCCTCTAGCTCCTCCTTCATCTCCTTCACTCTTTTTTTGAGCTCTTCATTTTCCTGTTTCAGAAATCTCCATGAAGGCTCTTGTAACTCAGTATCCGCCTCCACGACAATAACCTTCAAACACCGAAAGAAAAACATTAGCATATTATATAAAACAATAGATAAAGAGGGCAAATATCTCTACCTCCTTTACAATTTCCTCAGTTATTTCAGATGGCATATTTGGAGCTCCAATCGCTGTGCCACTACTCGAAGCGACACCAAGAGATGTCATTGTTGTCGTAGCAGAACTGGTAGCATGAGCAGTGGTTGAAGTAGAAGATGGAAGACCTGAACAACAGTACACTTCTTTCAGAAGGAAAGCCGATAGCTAGTGATCCGTAAAACAACGAGTAAGGTAAAGGAGCCACATCAATCATACCTCTAAGAGAGCTATGGATTCATGTCATACACTATAAGCAGATAATGCAAACCAAAGCATCAAATTATATTATCTCTAATCCTAATCAATAACTTCCATAATACTCCAAATTCTTTATTCATATCCATCAGAGCAAATCCAATCCTCAGACAAAACTTACTAGACGGTGACGAACTGGTGGCTCCAAAGATGGACGGTGAGGAGCCGAAAAGGAGGGATGTAGAAGAAGCGGCTGATGAAGAAGACGAAGCGGTTCCAAATCCAAATGATGGAGTTGCGGAGGAAGTAAGAGGAGTCGATTCGAAGCTAAATCCGCCGGCGGAGCTAGGGTTTGAGGATTGGTTGAAGGAGAAAGCAAGCGAGGACTCGGTGGAGGGAGAAGAACCTCCACCGGAGTTGGATTGACTAAACGGAAACCTCGACATTGCGTTTATGACTCTCACTTGACTCACCGGAGTTCACAGTCACTTCTTCGCCGGCGTTTGAAGTTCTCGTCAAATGAGATGGAACCAAAAAATAAAAAGTAAATTTGGAAAATACCCTATTCTTGTTTTTCTTTTAAAAATTATATTTTAATATATTAAATTACTAATACAGCTTCAGTAAATAATAATTAAAAATAATTTACACATAAAACAGAAAATCCATTAATTTAGTTTTAAAATTAATATTTGAAGTAACTAACAATTTTAAAGATAATTCTTATATTGAAATTTCTTTTAAATAATATAAAATCATTGTGAAATCACCTATCAAATGATTCACGTTCCTACGTTCAATAGTTTTTGGGTAATCCATCTCTAATCAATAACACATATGTTAAAGCTATAAATCGTAAATTGATCTAATCAATAACATGTATATTACATTATTCTACCGATGTTAAATCGTAATCTACCTTAATCTTATAATTGGGACAGACTTTGGAGTTGAAGAATTGTCTTGTTAAGTTGAGTTTTTTTTTTAATATATATAACATGACAATATTAAGGGATAGTCATAGACTATATAATATTTTTAGATATGATCTTGTTAAATTTAATATAGAAAATAAATAGATTATTTTTATCTCAAAAAATAATTATAAGAATAATTAATATTATTTCGAATTTATTTTCTTATTTTTTCTCTCAATTTTTTAATTTAGTTTTGATTTTACTAAAAATAAAACTTTAATTTAAATTATTTTACATATAAAAAATTGTAATTTTCATTATAAATAGAAAAAAGATATTTTTCGAACGGTAGTTTTCAAAATGACTAAAAAAACATAATCGAAAGAAAAAAACTCATCTCGACCCAGCCCGGCCCAATAAGCATATACATGGAAACCAAGAGACGACTTTTGTTTTTGATTTTGTTTCTTCGTTTCCCAAGACTTTGGAAATGGAGGAGACATTTAACCAAAACACAAGTCATTTAAGTATAGAAACAATTCGACACATCATCATATTTTTGTATTGGTTAATGATTGGATCCTTTTCTCTCATCATATTGTATAACTTTCTATGTATTTTTTTTTATTTTTTTTTGGAGTATAGATTTAACTAGATATATAGAAACAATTTGAACCAAATCTTTAATTACGAGTCCCACCAAGGACATTTAGCCATGTCATATGGTTTCTCCCTAGATTAAACTAGTTATTTTTCGGTTAAAGCTAAAACAATTTTGTAACTTTACTATGGTCATATATGTAAACAGAACTCGATTATAAACATGGGGTTTTCCACGTAGGAAACTCTACTCAACTGGCTCCAAAAGATCGAAATTAGAACAAAATTGTGTGACCCTCTCTGTTTTGTTGTGGCTCATGCAATCATTTACTTCTTATGGCATAAAAGAAACAACCGGATTTTGAAACGCAAGCGCTTCCTAGTTCCTACTAGTTAAGAATCTTTTCAAAATTGTCGATAAGGTTATTCGTAAGACATCACAAAATAAGAATCTTTAAATCAATAGATTATAGTCATAGACATCGACCACCTAAGAACATTCCGAATCACAAAATAATAATTATAACAAAAGAAAAAGCTGAAATAAATTAAAATTTTAAAAAAAAATTTGAAAATATAAATGAACATTATAAAACAACTTCTTTCTTCTGATCAGAGGAGTTATCGTAAATCTCAATCAGTTTCTTCAACACCATGACTTGTCTTCTTAGCCTGACTATATAATCCGCCGTCTCTTTAAACAGCTCCTCCGTCTCTCCACCGCTGACATTCGCCGGCGGAGGAAGAAGGCTCTTCAACGCTAGGAGCTTCTCCGTTACCTTCTTCCCTCCGTCCCCACTACCATTTCCGCAGCACGTACGTAAAACCCGCGTAGTTGACGACACATGTGCTCTTCTACTTCTGATGAGCTTGTCGCAGCTTCTTCTTCCTCTTGTGCTTTGAGTCATTGAGGTTCTCATCTTGTTCAAGAAAATGAGAGAGAATTAGAAGAGAGATGATGATGATGGATGGTGATGAATATGGCAAAGAAAGAGAACGGTGTTTGGAGGTTTTAAGTACGATCCATGTTACCAAACAGCCACCAAAGTTTATTGTTATTACGAGAGTACCACTGCAAGCATGCTCTCTTTATTGCTATTGCCATATCAATTTGGGGGTATATCCGTAATTTCAAATGATATCTTACTGTCATTGTGTCATTGTGTCGTAGGCTTATTTGGCAAATATATTACATGCAATATCAGAAGCATGAGTTGGCTTTTTCTTTTCTTCATTACGAACAGAAAAAAAAAAAAAAACACGGTAATAACTATTTGGTAAAACCATGTACGTGACTACGTGAGAGTTTAGACAATAATGACGTTATTTAGGTCATAAAATTAAGAGTCTAATGTCTAACCATGGACGTGACTACGTGAGCAATTAGACAAAGAAAGTGGAAAAGATTCTTAAGCAAATCTTTTGATTACCAAAAGTACTAACGACTGTCCAAATGTAAACTTTAGAATTTGTTTTCTACCAAAAACATAAATTTAGGATGTTATATATTGATTTTGATGTCATTGCAATAAGTTATTTTTTATTAAAAATGTCATGGAAAATCCATGCATGTGCAGTCGTGTAGAGACTGTGTAGTACGGATCTCTTTGGAGGGACATGTGGGGGAAGATGTATATCAATAATTTGGACAAAGAAATTGAAATTAGAAAAGTGGGAAGTGCGTGAAGAGTGCTAAAGTATCAGTAATAGCTTATGGGGGCCTTCTGTTACAGGCACATGCATGCCAAAGATTTTTTTGTTGTTAAGCATTTCTATTTTTTCCATAAGGTTATGGTTCTTGTATTTTTATATTTTTAGTTTGATTTGTGTTTCTATTAGCTTTTTAACTTTCGTCTGTTTAAAAAAGATTTAGCTAATAATATAATACAAATTAGTTTGCTACAATCATAACGTATATCACATTTGATTTTTTAAAAGTAATTTAAGAAGAATTTTTTTGCCTGCTTTTTTTTTTATTTAATTGAACATATATATTTAACAACTACATTTTTAGGTTAAACCAGCTTAATTATGTTGGATTCGCTGATTCGGATTGAATGTAAATTACATCACGGAATGAAATTTTGTGGATTTAGGATTGAATCCGGTCTGTGATTCCGCGGTTAACGAAAAATTAAACTTATGGATAATTATAAACTCGCAATAATTAATCTAAAAACTTATGGTCACCATGTCAACTTTACTTTGGCCAAAGGTGGATATTACGTACTTCTCTACAACACAACAAAGTTACTAGCTAGATTCTCTTTAATCCCCACATCAAATTAATGTATCAATAATAATAAAAATTGCATAGATACTACAATTAGCTTGAGATGACCCTACTAGATTCCAATATTCAATTACATTGAATCATAACAAAACAAATTAAACTTTATCTCTAACCCTATTAAAGTGAATTAAGCGTTTTGGTGAAGAGCCGTGGAAGGTTAACTATATTGGTAAAATTTAGAATAAGAGTTGGGATGTAATGGAAGGAAATAGCTGGACAAAGAGGTGCATCGAAGGATGTGTGGTGTCCGTAGATTAGGTTGTGCATGTGAAGATGTTATGGGTCACCTAAAACCTCATTGGACAACAAAGAAACTTGTAATAAATAAACCGAGAATTAAACCAGAAGCCGGTTTAGTAGAAAGGATAAGAGAGCATGTGAGTGCACATGGGAGAAGTGAAAGGGTAAGGAGACAGAGAAGCAAGCATATGAAAAAGTACAGAGCATGTTCTCCACATTCCCTGCATACTCTTCTATCTTCTTCTCTCCATGCACACAATTTAACTCCTCTTTTAAAATAATTAACAACATCACAAAGATGGTGTTTTTGTTAATTTTGATTATTTATTTTTCTAAAAAAAGGGTTTGATAATTTTGATTTGTTGCACATGGTTTTATCATCTAATTTTCAGGTTATTATTAATAGGCATGTGTGACATTTATATGTAGCTGTTGGCCCACGTGATTGATTATGGGTTCGCTTTATTTATTATTTCTATAAAATCTTACATCCTACATTCATAAAAAATTGAACAAAAAATTGAAACTATAATATAATCTTGTCTTTTTTTTTTTTTTTTGTTAAAATATAATCTTGTCTTTGTAATGTTTGCGTAATGTATATATATCTTATATTTCTTTCTAATAAGCAAACGAGAGAAATACTAATAATTGGATGATGATCTTGGCTGAAAGCATTATTATATTGTCACATGTTTGTAGAAGTTCAGTATTCCAAGACGAGACTTGTGTTTCATGTAAGTATAACATGTGTTGCTGCAGAATGTACACGAAGCTGAGTAACAGGAAGTGTACAAGAACTGGGTATGTGTGCCACAAAAATAACGTGTCTAACATGGAACCTTCATAATGTTCAAAGTGTCTAGTAGAACAGGAAACAGCTTTGTAAATTGTAACGTAACATAAGAAAGACTCAACATAAAGAACAGACACAAGACATGTTTGGCACATGAACGGTGTGTGACACAAGATCGTGTGTGTGACATGAGCTCTTACACAAAAATAGATACAGACTACAACAGAGGCTAATGTATGTGTGTGTGTGTGACAGAACTGTCTGTTGTGACTCGAGAATTGATGTTGGAGAGTTGATGCCTTAAGAAAATCCAATAAACAAGAAAGTATCATGTGAGCTTTGAGATCATTAGAAAAGCCATGTGGGCCTATTTTAGATAGAAACCCAAGCTTGAGGAGCTTAGAGACCTTGCTCTTGAAGAACATATAAATAGAACACAGCAGTGAACGCATCCGTCTAGGGTATTGTTGAGAAAGAGGCACACATGCGTGTGTGGTGTCGCCCCACCAAATCAGATGAAAATCTATTGGTGGTTTTCCTTCGGAGACCGCATCCGTCGGAGAAAACCGTGATGCACCGGTGGTGTCAGGTGGTAGTCAAGCATGCGTGTTTGATACTGTTTTCTAATGTCTATCTAGAAAAAAATGGTAGGCATATATAGTTATGATGTATATCATACGCAATTGTATTTGCAATCTTGCTCTAGTACAATAGTTTCTAGACTAAGTCCCAGGGATGTAGGTTGTTAACCGAATCCGAACCTCCGTTAACAAATCTCTATGTCATCTAAATTGTATGCTCTTTACACTCGCTACACTCACCCATCGTACAAACACATAGATCTAACACATACTTAGTAATTACATTGGCCCAAAACCTTTTATGCATATTTCTAAGTTTATGTCGACATTGGTTTTATATTATCATAAAAATATTGATTTTATCATATTATATCTACCAATGGGATTAAACTAATGATGATATATCAATCAAATCTATTACCAACAATACATCTAATTATGATGAACGACTTTACATGTGACTTTAACACATACAACTTTTCTTGCAACATACGGATTCACGACATATGGTTTTATTTGCAATTACAACATATCCACGATATACTACTTTATCCGTAATACACGAGACCACGAGATACATCTCCTATAACCATGACAAGCAAGATATACAAAAATTCATTTATAGAAGTGATTATAAGTAGATGGAGAAGGATAATAAAAGTTTTTGGCTTTCTCTTTCATTTTCTTTGTTTAGTATGTGTGCAAGAGAGGGAATATGGAGGAAAAGCTCCAAATCCAATGTTTTTTCTTTATTAGTAGTCTTTTTCAGTCTAAATATAAATAAACTTTACAATGGATTGAGATGTTGACAAAACATCTTTCCATTCGTTTTGTGTTTTCTTCTTTTCCTCATCATTCAAAGTTGTAATTCAAAGCAAAAAGTTTGATTGATATGATATCAAATTGAAGGATTTTCGAAATTAAACCATTTTTAGGTTATCAATGGAACAAGCTGATAATTCTAGTTGAGATATAGACGATTCTTTCGCTAGTATCCAAACAGTATATAACTTTTAGTACCTTGAAGTAACCACATGAACCGAGGTCTAGATCCAACATTCTTCTAAGTACCTAGAATTGACTGAGATCTAGGTTTGTTTCAAGGTCTTTCCTTCTATTCTCCTTGTGTTTTTTGTTTGTCCTTCCTCTGCTTACAAAGAAACCTTATGAGGAAGTATTAACTTAGGATACATTATTCTTGTAAAATTTAAACTCAACTTATTTTGAGTAAGCGCTTCATTTGTAACTTACGCTATTGTTTATGTTTCTCGACCACTCTCCGATAGGCCATAACTTGAGCATTTGTAACTAGCTTGTGACCACGTGGGCTTTTGGTGTTTTGCTCAAGGCCCACTTAGCTAAACTGAAAATCCAGCTCACTTGAATTTGGCCTATGTGACCATTCAACAGCTTCTTAACTTATTTCATGCCAGTATTTGTCTATGCTGATAATTAAGCCTATTCATTTATGAATAGAACAAACTAATTGCCTTAACTTATTCAATCTCAATAATTGTTAGTTTACTTATTCTATGGTGACAGAAATTCACTCATCAATAAAACGAAAGTATTGTCTAAAATTTGACTTCCAACAAAATACATAAAGAATTTTATTAAAAAAAAAAATATAAAGTTTATAATTTTTTATTATTATTATGAAAAATACTTTCCAACAAAAAAACTTTGGAAACTACCAGTCTTGTAAAATAAATAAATCCCTAAAAGAAATCATCTAAAAATTCAGTTTTGCTTCAAAAGTTTGACCGAACCCCCAACTCGCAGGCGCAACATTAAAGAACGTCATGCTCCTACCATCACTGGTCCGAACCACAAACGATAGCCTTTGTCCAACCAAATCCACACCAGTATTCCAAATTTGCCCCCAATTCCTCTTCATAACGATCCAATTACTCTTATGCCCTCTAATCTCAACGTTATTCACATCTCCTGCACCTCCAACGTTATACACCAAAACCATGATAAAATAAGGATTGCCCTTAATCTCAAACCTCACACCACCTCTCTTATGACACACCACTCGCCGGAACTTCACCGGAACTATCCCTCCTTTGTACTCGGCCATCGAAGTGAACATTTTCATCGATAGATCAAAGTGCTTGTTAGGAGGGTTGCACCAATGGTATTGAACAGGTTCGTCATAATTTGGTGGGCAGAAATTAGTGGCTGTGATTTTGATTGAACCAGCGTTTGGTTTGCACCACTTTGAGTTCACACACATGAGCTCGAAACAAGCACCACAAGTCTGGCCATTGTTGAATAGAGCCGTGCTTAGCGCCGCCGTCTCTAAGCCGTAACCTTCTTTGAATAGATCCCCGTAACCACATGCTCCTTCTGTCACACCAAATATTAATAAAATAAAATTAAAAAAACTAAATACGATTAATACTTTTTTATCATATAGAAATCATTAACAAAATGAAAACGACATTATAATCAAATAATAAAAAAAAAACTAACGCATGGTTTCTCCGCCGCTCATATCGCCATAAAACGTCGCATGTGCGTCGTACCACGAAGGGTCGATATTAGTAAGACCGACATGAGCCAAGCCAAGGTTAGCCACCGAGACAAGAATCGCCAGTAACACAACAAAAGTCATTGATCGGTTCATGTTTTTTTTTCTCTCCGAGTTAATTAACAATTTTACTGAAAAAGAAGAATCATTTATTTATAGAAGAATATGGAACGTTATGGTTTTTGTAAGATTTTTAGTTTATGGGAATTATGAGAATCAGCAGAAAATATTTTGCCTTATTAAGACTTGAGATTGATTGCGGAATTTTAGTGTCCGGGCATTAATTATTAGAAATTTAGAATCAAATTAAAGAAAGATTGGATCTGCATATTCGCTGTATTTATTTACTTCCTTAGTAAGAACGAGATATTGATACGTTTCTTATCAAAATTGTCAATGTAGAGATATGATATCGATGTGAATTTGGAATTTCATTAAATATTTTGGGAAAGCAAAAATATGGCAATCTTAGTCTAAAACTTTTCCTATGGCCTTGGGCAAAAAGCCTTTTTCATAGAACTTAAAGCACGGCTCGTACAGAATCGTACAATAGTCAACCAAGCTTTCGTACAAGAAATCCTAATTTTGGAAGGCCTTCGATATTAAATTTTGTCCGTTTGAATGTCTGCAAAAAGATAAAATTTGTCCGTTTATTTTATGTTTTTCTAATAAATTAGTAGATAGTGTTACAAAAAAAACTAAAGTTCAGTTAGTATTGTTTCTAGAAATATATTAGGTTGTGATTTGTGAAATGGCAAGATTAATTATGATCCAAAAATATAAATAAATTACTTAAAATTATATAATTTGGTGTAGTTTAATACACATATACATCATTGTAAAATATTTTTCACTAACATTAAAATTTGTATAGTAAAAAAAATGTTTTATATTGAGACCATAAAACTAATTAAGTTCATAGTTTATAGATAAAATATATAAAAATTAATCTAATGAATTTTGGTATTAATTTATTGTATATATTGTATTAATTGACAGATTTGAAAATAGTCTCAATTTTTTTTTAAAGTGTAACAAACATTTTACATGTATTGTTCTATTACAAAGTTTTCAAAAAATTAAGAAGTAACCATTAACCCACACTCTAGAGTAACTACTTTTAAGATACATGAAATGAAGTCTAATAAATTTGTTTTGAGCAGATGAATGCATCGATCTTACATGAGAAGTGATTGTGATCTAACTGGTCTTCACAAGTCAACCAAGAACTAGCACCACCTTATTCAGAATCAAGTCTCATCATCTCCAACAATTAACTTTAACGACGTAGCAAAAGAAAAGTGTGTTGATCGCTTGTAAACATATTAAAAAAAGCAAATCTCCTTTCCTTTTACCCTATAGATTTATAGATGAAATATAGCTAATCAATTTTTTTTTGGTGAGTGAAATATAGCTTTTTTTTTTTTTTTTTTTTTTGACGTCAAGATTTATTATTTATTGCAAATTATGAGAACTGTTACATAGACGATTCTACAACGGACAATTCCTTCCGACCCTTATTAGATCCACGACAGACGATACTTCCTTCTCCATGCTCTTGACGGACACCTTCAATGATCCACGACCTGACGACACTTCTCTCTCTGCGTAGAATCCTGGCGAACGGCTATAATTGTACTTCGCTGGAGATCTCCTGCACACTTGCCTCCTTTAATCTGCAAATTTATTAATAAATCGCAATATCTGGGACTCGAACCCCAGACCTCTTGGTGTAGAAGCATTAATTAACCCTTGGTCAACCAATGGGCCAAGGGGGCTTCCACAGTGAGTGAAATATAGCTAATCAATTAAAATTATAATCAGAAAGTTACCTATAAATTTATAGATTAAATATTGAAACCTTTTTTTTATAGAAAAATTACAGATAGAAATCATTGATTCATAAATTATACGAAATCTTATAAGTATCTCTTGAATATACGAATGGGAGATTGACACAAATAGCCCAAAAAAAATTGTTTTCTCCAAAAATAGCACCTCATTTGAAAAGTTCCACAAATAGCACCATAAACTTCAATTAAACTTAATGAAAATATAAGATAGAAAATAAAAAAGAGAGCAAACACTAATCTAATATTAAATTGAATCAAAATTGTTTTTAAATAGTGGAAATATATACCCTAATTTGGAAATAGGGAACCCAAATATAATACCACAAACTAATATTAAAATAAAGAGAAATTCCTAAAAATGGCCCTAAAACAAGTTTTATTGACAATAATAGCACACACTCCATAAACTTCCAAAAATAGCACTAGTTAACTTATTATCAGTGTTTTTGTTCTAAAAATTTTATCACTAGCTTTTTTTTTTCAATAATACCACAACTTTTATATAAAAGCTATTCAACAAAATAAATTAGAAATAAATTTAAAATATTATATTTGGGTTCTCTATTTCCAATTTAGGGTATATATTTCTACCATTTAAAAGAGATTTTGATTCATTTTAATATTAGTTTATGGTATTATATTTGGGTTCCCTATTTCCAATTTAGGGTATATATTTTCACCATTTAAAAGAGATTTTTATTTTAATATTAGTTTGTGGTATTATATTTGGGTTCCCTATTTCCAAATTAGGGTATATATTTCCACTATTTAAAACAATTTTGATTCAATTTAATATTAGATTAGTGTTTGCTCTCTTTTTTATTTTCTATCTTATATTTAAATTAAGTTTAATTGAAGTTTATGGTGCTATTTGTGGAACTTTACAAATGAGGTGCTATTTTTGGAAAAAACAACTTTTTTGGGGCTATTTGTGTCAATCTCCCTAAAATAAAAATCTCTTTTAAATGGTGAAAATATATACCCTAAATTGGAAATAGGGAACCCAAATATAATACCATAAACTAATATTAAAATGAATCAAAATCTCTTTTAAATGGTAGAAATATATACCCTAAATTGGAAATAGAGAACCCAAATATAATATTTTAAATTTATTTCTAATTTATTTTGTTGAATAGCTTTTATATAAAAGTTGTGGTATTATTGAAAAAAAAAGCTAGTGATAAAATTTTTAGAACAAAAACACTAATAGTAAGTTAACTAGTGCTATTTTTGGAAGTTTATGGAGTGTGTGCTATTATTGTCAATAAAACTTGTTTTAGGGCCATTTTTAGGAATTTCTCAATACGAAATCATACTAAGTGAGTTGAAGAAAATTATCTTACCCCTAAATTGTTCTCTTCCTTTGACCTAAAAAGAAATGATGAAGACAACTTTAAAAGACACAAAATTTCTCCAATCTTCGTTAGGTTTATGTTTTAAATCGCCAAAGAAAAAAGAGTTTTAAATCACCATGTACGTCACTACATCAGTACGTGTGATGAATTGTGTTAGCGCATGAAGAATGAATTGTGTTAGCGCATGAAGAATGAATTTTTACGAACTCATGCATAATCATAAATAATAATAATAAAATCATAAATGGATATGTTATTCCTTACGGTTTTTTTATGTGATGATTAATTTTTTTACTGGAATCATTTAATTTTTTACTTTAAAATTAAAATATTAATGTTATCTACCTAAACAGGATTTAACTAATAATAAAACAATATGCAGTATATAAATTATCAAAACTAACAAAAATTAACTAATTTTGAATTGAAAGTTGAAAATATCTTCTAATTTAAAATAATTTTTTCTCCTAAAACATTAAAAAAAAAACGGAGTATTTACTTAAAAAATAAAATCAAAATGAGGCTATTTGAACAAACTAATAATGGGTTTGTGCTATCAACCTTACTAGGATTAAACCCGCGGTTCACCACGGGAGATTTTTTTATTTGTACAGTTTTCAAATTAGTATTAGAATTATACTCCCTCTGTCCCAAATTATAAGAGGTTTTGGCTAAAAGCACAAGGATTAAGAAACAATAAATGTTTTCTTATTTATAAAAATTCAACCAATTAAAAAAAAGACTGCATAATTTAAACAGTCAAAAACTATTAAATAAGTATAAATAGTGCATTGAAACTTGAAAAAATCTATTAAAATGGAACAAAGAAAAAACCCTTAAACCTCTTATAATTTGGGACAGAGGGAGTATAATTTAGTTTAACCCGTGTTACGTCCAATTTAGTATTGTAATTATAAATTTAGATGTGTCAAAGGTAATTAACAATTCCATTTAACTCATTCTCTATCAAATAAATACTAATTCTAAACCGCTTTTGCATGTCGGTTTTTTTAAAAAATTTTGACCCAGAAATTTTTCATCGGATCATTTCTTAAATTTTGGCAAAACCCAAAAACGAAACTATTCATAAAATCTAAAAATATATCTTTTCTCAATACGTTTTTAGACTAGGATTTGACCCGCGGTACACCGCGGGGTTAATTTTTTTTAATATAAACTAATGAATTTGTTGTGTATAATACTTTTTGTTGTACAACGCGGGTCGACTTTTTGTAAATAATTTTTTTTAATTTTAAGTTGTATTTCATTTGTTTAGTGTTTGAAACTGTACAATTGTATTTTGATTGTTAGTTATACATTTTCACCCGTAGTATACCATCCCATAGAAAATATTGTCCTAAACCCATCCCACTATATAACCCCGTCCTGTGAAATTAAACATTGATTTTGTGTTATTAATATTTTCCAAAAGAAAAAAGAAAAAATATGAAAAAACTAAAAAAATTCTTCGTCTTTTACCTCAGTAAATACTTTTAATGTAAATTTAAAACTAAATTTTTTATTTTTATTTTTAATAATATTTTTATTTAAAAGACATATAATTTGAGTCAATTTAAAAGTTTAATTTCAAATGGCTCCTATAATATATATTTTTAATATTTATAGAGTTCATCTATATTATTAATATTATAAATTTTTATATAATTTAAACATTATAAATACTTTAAACATTTTATAAAGTTTAAATATTTAATAGAATTTTATTACTATATATATTTTATAATAGTTCAAAGTAATTTAAATATAAGATTAAATAAATAAAAGTGAAAACAAAATCAAAAATTTATATTTAAATTAGGTAGATATGTTTTAGGAAATTAGCTTAAATTTGTTATAAAAAAAAAGCATTAAATGGAGAAAAGTAAAGAATATGTAAATTGAGTGATTAAACATTATTGAACCGATGGAAACAAATAATATTGAACCAACGTTAACTTGAAAAAAATGCAAACAATTGGGCCTTAGTGTGTAAACATAATTGGGCTCAGAGATAAAAGTAAAAAAAATATAAAGAAACACTAAAACGAACGTGAAGAGATATATTCATCTTCTTCATTTAGATCTGGTTTTGTAAAACCATCGAAATCTAGAAAGAAAAGAAAATCGACCCCGATTCCATCTATAAACACTTTCAAGCTTCTAACTCAGAATCGACGCTTCCAAAACGACTCTAATCGCCATTTTTTGTGAATCGCGCTTCCCTTGCGATTCCTAGCGCTTCCGGACGCTCCCGTTTCTGATTCTGATTCCGGAGCGAGAATCGGAGCTTCACCGGCGCTTCCGTGCTACCAATAAAGCATTTCACGATAAGATGAAGTGATTATCAATCCAATGAAGATTAGAAAAAACCGAATCGATCGATAACCAACCGAATCAAAATCTGATTTATCCAAGAGGTATGATAAAATCTAGGTTAAACATGTAATATTGATTGAATTATAGAATTTCAAAGAGGTTAATTGATTATGTAAATATTGAAACAATTTTATATATGGATTATGTAAATAAGAATCAAATTCTAAATCAAATCGTTGTCAATATGAATCATCTCTTAATATAGTTACCTAAGATGTGTTTTCCTTCATAGGTAACACTTCATTTTTGATTGTCTCCAAGCCGCATGGTGCGTCCAAGTTGAAGATTCAAATGTCCTCATAAGCTATGGAGACAAAAGGTCAGCCACAACAAATTAATTTCCTTATAGAAATACGAAGAACATGTATTTCCTTGTAAAAATACGAAGAACATGTTGAGATAACCGAAGAATAACATGTTATATATAAACCTTTCCTTCATATTAATAAGCATTAGAATTGAGAATGAGAGTTAACCTCTAGTCCAGATGCTTACATTGTTTTGAATTCTTTTACCTCTGGAATGTTAGGATTTTCATCCACCGGAAATCTTTAAACGTGATAAGAGTAAAAGAGTTTACTACCTGTGATATAGCAGTCATCAAGTTGAGATTTCTTACTTATTAAAAACATTTAGAATATGTGTAAGAGTAAGATATACCAAAGGAAGAAGCTTGCAACTAAAAGAATTATCTTTGCTCCCTAAGACATACAACATATCAAGTTAGTTAATAAGAAAAAGGTTTGGAATCAAATTTATGTTCATGGAAACTTACTTTCTCATCAGTATCATATAAAAAGTCTCTTTTTTTTTTTTACAGTATATTGTCCATGGATGGAGGATCTTAAACTTGGACGCACCATGCGGCTTTGCCAGGTCTCAAATCTCTGAGATTGGAAAATGAAGCAGATTTCTCTTATCATGTTAAAAGGTAAAATCTCTTATGATGTGATAATTCTTTGCTAGCGAGAACCTATTTATAGAGGTCAAGTCTCTTGGCGTTAGGTTAGATAAAATTTCAAGAATAGCTTTGTGATCAAGCCAGATCTGCTAGATATTATTTACCAACATATACATAATAAGTAATCCGAAATAAATGCCAAGATATCTTCGAGATATATAAGAATTGAATATAGCATGTTTCAAGAATATGCTTTAATTTAGTTCCCAAAATCTCCGAAAATTGATAGAATTAACTATTGTTATTAATTTTTGGTTAAAGAAACGCATTAATAATTTGAAATCTATTATAGGAATACATTCCTATTAAATCGATGTGAATCATTATCAGGTTTTTAGTTTCAGTTTTAAGAATATGCTCTAAATATTCCATTAGCATATCAATAAATTATTATATTTACTGCATATATTCAAAAGATTTTGAATCCAAATTTGGTTAGTTTGTAGTGATTTGATCAAAATCTTTACCTTATTAATAGGAAACACATTGATTATCGAACATTTAATTTCGTTTACCTTTTTTGTAGGACATGATTGAAGATTTCCGGGTCAAAAATTAAAAGAAAATCTGACCTGATTAGATTTTATTTCGTAATGATTTTTTTTGAAAAGTCTCATAATGTGGATCCGAAATATTTGATTTCCATATCTTTGAAACTCAAATCTCACAAAATTAGGAATTGTTTGGTGAGTTAATTTATTGTTTTGTAAATTTGTTTAAGACATATATTTTATCCAGATTTTATTTGTAGGGACTAAATCTACAATATTGAAATTGTAAAAGGATTTTTGAGGCCAAATCTTCACCAAAAATGTATATATAGATATTGACCAAATTTTTCAATAATTTGTTTTAGATAATTTTTGAAGATTTATTTCCAAATATATTATTTCTTATTTATTAAAAAAATTGTCAAGTAAATTTGTTGACATATATATTTCGAGTATATATATCAACAAAAAAAATTCAAAAAAACACATGAAAAATTGATGGATTAAAAAATCAAATGTTAGAATATGTACAATCCAATAAAATAATGATGGAATGTGTAAACTGTTTTCAACAAAGAATTGATTAGATTTGTGATCATTTGAAATTGTCTTACAAAGAATAGAATCATAGTATCATCATGAGTTGTAGTCTGAAAGGAAGTATCCTTCTCCTAATATATTTGTATTATGAAAATGATCTATAAAAAAAAATAAAGATTAGTTATAAGAAATAATATTTCAATTAAATCTTGATAGAAAAAAATATGAACAAATACCTCAACGAAATCATGTGTGCGTCTACATTATCATTTTTTGCACATCACACTACATGCATAAATATTTAAAAACAAATGTGAGAAACAATCTGAAAATAAAGTTTTATAAATTATAAACGAAAAAGTTATTTAAAAAAATGAATTAAACAAATGAAACGATATTGGGGTTAGTATAATGATATTTCGTTTAAGTAGAATGATATGCTCTTATATAGTGAAGATGAAGTGACGATTTAGGGATTTTAGAAAGAAATATTTTGTTTGCAAAAAATTTATATTCTTTGGTTTGTTGAGAAATTTTTCGAATTATATGATATGGAAACTTCTAGAATTCAGTTTGCATGAAACATTAGTTTAGGAATGTTATTCATGAAATTTTTAATTAAATCAGATTTTATAATCATTACGTTATTATTGCTTTTTGATTTGGAAAGTCTTAATGGACAGTTAAAATTGTTAGTTTAAATAATATCCGGAAAATGTGTGATTTTACCAGATTTTGATATATATCGAATATTGATTTTTAAGTATAATTTTTTTCCATATGCATAATTACGAATTAATGCTAATTCTAACCCGCTCCACTAATTGATTTGCGAGCTCTTAATACTGTTTACCAACATAATATTTTTAATAAAAAATTTCTAAAATTAATAACTATATATTTGGTTTATTTTAGATTTAGTTTTTTGAAATTAAATCTTTGAAAAATCAATAAATAGGTGATAAGTATTGAATATAGTGTGTTTAAGGAATATTATTTAAAGTTAGTTCCCAAAATCTATAAAATTGGTTCCCATAATTAATATAATTTAAATTTGGGAGACTCACAAAAATGCCCCTTTTTCAATACCCCTTTTCAAAAATGCCCCATTTGGCTGTCCATTTTTAAAAATACCCCTTTTTATGTACAAAATGACTAAATTACCATTCTTTTAATAAAAGATATCACAAATATATAAGGAAATATAACAAAATTAGGTCCACAAAATACAAAATATTTTTTGGCGGGAAAAGTGATCCCGCAATTTTTCCCGCCAAAACACTTGTAAAAACTTGTAAAACCTTTAAAATACCTTGTAAAATTTTCCCGTAAAATTTTTTCCCGCCAAAAAATTTTCCCGCCACAAATTTTTTTTTGCGGGAAAAGTGATTCCGCAATTTTTTTTGGCGTTAAATTTTTGGCGGGAAAAATTTACAAGGTATTTTAAAGGTTTTTTACAGGGTATTTATAAAGTTTTACAATGTATTTTAAAAGGTTTTACAACGTATTTATAAGGTATTTATAAGATACTATAAGATTTTACAAGCTATTTTATAAGATTTTACAAGTTATAAGGTTTTACAAGTTTTTTATAAGGTTTTACAAGTTATAAATACCTTATAAAACCTTATAAGTACCTTGTAAAACCTTTTAAAATACATTGTAAAACCTTACAAAACACTTGTAAATACTCTGTAAAACCTTTAAAATACCTTGTAAATTTTTCCCGCCAAAAAATTTCGCCAAAAAAATTGCGGAATTTTTTTGCGTGAAAAATTTTTACGGGAAAATTTTACAAGGTATTTTAAAGGTTTTTACAAGTGTTTTGGCGGGAAAATTGCGGGATCACTTTTCCCGCCAAAAAATATTTTGTATTTTGTGGACCTAATTTTGTTTCAAATAAGGGTAAAATGGTCATTAAAAATTAAAAGAGGGCAAACTTAAAAATGGACTCTCAAAGGGGGCATTTTTGAAAAGGGGTATTGAAAAAGAGGCATTTTTAACAATTTCTCTTTAAATTTCCCTAAATACAATATTCGATTACCAAAACCAATTAACGATCCATAAGCAAACCAATTAGGGAAACAAATTAATGATCCAATTATACTTTAACTATCCTATAACATGTTGGTTATATATTTTGTTTGCATAAACATTCCAAGAGTTTCGAGGAGCTCAGTTGGTTACTTTCCTATGTGTATAGGAGCGGCACCCAAGTTCATCTTCTCCACTCGACTGCAGCCCATCTGGAACCCTAATCTATGACCGTTTTAACTTGTTTTCACCGATTTTCTCCTCTGATTCAACTGAATTTGTTAACAAAATGATAGATCCGACATCTATCATTCGTTTTGAGCCACACATAAAACAAAGGTCGTGGTTTTATAAAGTTTTTTTTAAAAAATTCGATTTTGGTAAACTTTCGATTAGATATTCATTTTCGGATTTGGAAATATTTGATTCACTACCCACCCATATAAAAAACACGCAGATCTTAACTCTTTTAATGAGATTTGATGACCAAATTACCCTTGACGATTTTGATTAACAATGTACAAAATCCAAAATTGAAATTGAAATAGATGGCAAATTGAAATTAGACTATTTTTTCAATTTGTACTTCCCTTTTAATAATAAGGGGATTGTCTATATGATTCATATGACTTTGATTTATTCTTCTTTGTGTCGGTCTTAAAATCATGATATTTCATCATTCATTAGTTGTGACATGTACATCTGATAGCTTTTAGTTTTAGTTCTTACTCAAGTATTTTCAATTGCCGTGAAAAACAATCCATAAGAAATAATAATGAAAAAGATTCTCTAATTCGTAAGCAATCTCTCATTCTTGCTTTTGAAGTTTTGCTACAAGATTAACTCATATATGTTTTGTGTGCTTAATTAATTTTGTTTTATTTTCTTCTTCTTCTTCTCTGTTTTAAACCCTTCTTCTCTGTTTTAAACCCTAAAAGTACTTTTCTTCTTCCTCCCTTTTATCAAATAAAATAAAAAAAATAAAAAATGCTTTTATTAAAGTAAAACATTTCAAGATTTTCATGTATCGTGATTGTATTAATTTTTATTATTTTTATAATTTGGGAAAGAACTAATTTTCACTTGTAGACTTAAACCTGAGAGTAAAAATCGAATCGGTTTTGCTCAACCAAATCGAACAGAGATTTGAGGGTTTCGGTTTGGAATCGGTTAGTAAGAGTGAGGGAACTTTTTGAAATAGGTTCGGTTATCGACTCGGTTCATTGGATCGACCAGTTAGCCGTTGTTTTTTTGAATTTTCTGAAATTATACCAATTTGTTTTTTAAAATTCTATCCAAACTTAACCGGACGTCTGTTTTGTACGAATTTTAAATATTTAACTGAGCCGATTTAACCAGTAACCAAACCAATCTAAACCGAATTTTATTTCATTATATTTGGTAGCTTAGTCCCTAACCGAACTACCCAAAAACCGACTAACCGAACCGAAACAAATCGTTCGGTCCATAGTCGCAGGGCTACGTACGTAGACTCATACATGACAGAATGCACAAACGCGTACGGCACTAAAATACAAGGGTAATATCGTCATTTACACAGTAATTACTCGGTTTTACAGCCCTCGTTTCTTGGAAAGTGACAATAATAATGCCAGATGTAAAATACGTAATGAACAGTGGCTCCACCATCACCGAACCTGCAGGTTCGTTTTTTAACTCTCTCTCTGGTCGGTCAGGGGTAAAATCGGAAATCCAATTCTTATAAAACGCAGCTTTGGTCTTAGATCATGTCCCTCAGACAATTTCACTCGCTAATCTGTGTCTGAATCTCACAAGGTAATAATTTCGCTAATGCAAATCTCATATCTATCGCTAATTTTCTTGTAAATTTATCGTTAATTATCTCCTGATCTTCGCTCTGAATCATCGATCGGTGATTCTCGATCTCAGATCGGCTTTTCCTTAGTTCATAATTCTGATTCAAAACCAATAGATCCGTTGTTGATAGTGCTAATTATTTGAAATCATCTTTGGTATTATAATATTGAGCTAGATTTGTGTTTAGATCGTTAATGATGTCTTGTTTAGTAGTTATGTTTTGATTTAAGATCTGACTCTGTTTTGCTTATAAAAGATCGATCTAACTTTTTAGAATGTTTGGTTCTTTCTGAAAAAGGATCCACTTTTTGATCTCTGTTTGGTTTTGATTGTATATAAAGCTCTTGACTTTGTGAAATTTGATTCTTTTTGCAGAAGAAGTGAAAGATGGTGAAGATTTGTTGTATTGGAGCTGGGTATGTTGGTGGACCAACAATGGCAGTGATTGCTTTGAAATGTCCAGACGTTGAAGTAGCGGTTGTTGATATCTCTGTACCACGTATCAACGCTTGGAACAGTGACCAGCTTCCGATTTACGAGCCTGGTCTTGATGATGTTGTGAAGCAATGCCGTGGCAAGAACCTTTTCTTTAGTACTGATGTTGAGAAACATGTGAGGGAAGCTGATATTGTGTTTGTTTCTGTTAACACACCGACGAAAACCCGAGGTCTTGGTGCTGGGAAAGCGGCGGATCTTACGTATTGGGAGAGTGCTGCGCGTATGATTGCTGATGTTTCGGTATCGGATAAGATTGTGGTTGAGAAATCGACTGTTCCGGTTAAAACAGCTGAAGCTATTGAGAAGATTTTGACTCATAATAGCAAAGGGATTAAGTTTCAGATTCTTTCGAATCCGGAGTTTTTGGCGGAAGGAACCGCGATCAAGGATCTTTTTAACCCTGACCGTGTTCTTATCGGAGGGCGGGAAACCCCGGAAGGGTTTAAAGCGGTTCAGACGCTTAAGGATGTGTATGCTCATTGGGTTCCTGAAGGCCAAATCATAACCACCAATCTTTGGTCTGCTGAGCTTTCCAAGCTTGCGGCAAACGCTTTCTTGGCTCAAAGGATTTCATCCGTCAACGCTATGTCTGCTCTATGCGAAGCCACTGGTGCAGATGTTACCCAAGTGTCTTACGCGGTTGGTACAGACTCGAGAATTGGTCCTAAGTTCTTGAACTCGAGTGTTGGATTTGGAGGTTCATGTTTCCAGAAGGACATTCTGAATCTTGTCTACATTTGCGAGTGCAACGGACTCCCGGAGGTGGCAGAGTACTGGAAGCAAGTCATCAAGATCAATGACTACCAGAAGAGCCGGTTTGTGAACCGTGTTGTTTCCTCCATGTTCAACTCCGTATCAAAAAAGAAGATTGCGGTTCTTGGTTTCGCATTCAAGAAAGACACAGGCGACACAAGGGAAACCCCAGCCATCGATGTGTGCAAGGGTCTTCTCGAAGACAAAGCATTGCTAAGCATTTACGACCCGCAGGTGACTGAGGATCAGATCCAGAGGGATTTATCCATGAACAAGTTCGACTGGGACCATCCACTACATTTGCAGCCAATGAGCCCAACAACAGTGAAACAAGTGAGCGTTACTTGGGACGCATACGAAGCAACTAAGGACGCACACGGTATCTGCATCATGACCGAGTGGGATGAGTTCAAGAACTTGGATTTCCAGAAGATCTTTGACAACATGCAGAAACCGGCTTTCGTGTTCGACGGAAGAAACATTATGAATCTGCAAAAGCTTAGGGAGATTGGTTTCATTGTTTACTCCATTGGTAAGCCCCTTGACGACTGGCTCAAGGACATGCCTGCCGTTGCCTAATGATGTCCATTGCTGATTCTTTCGTCCTCCATCATTTGTGCTTCTTTTGTTGTTTGTCTTTAAGACTTGTTATATTTCTTACAATGTGTTTGTTATGTCTCTGGTGTGTGTTTTTTTTTTGTTCAACTTTCATATTTTTTTTGGTCGAAGAGGACTTGTATTCGACAATGTCGCTTCAATTTTGTTGTTTCCTTAGAAACTAAATAAATATTGGTTCTTATTGAGGTTGTAGTTAACCGTTGAAAGTTTTGACACCTATTGAGTTTTGTCTGTGAGAGTTGTTGTTGACTCAGAAGAATATTTGCACATTGGTCATAGAGAGAATCACATGATCTCTCATCTCTCTGGTGGTTTAGGAACCAAACGCATCTTATAAAAGTTTCCAGGTTGGAGATTCTGAGTGACACCTAAGTATTCCACGTTTAAAGCTCAACATAAAAGATTGGATGCTTCACCAATCAATGGTCCTCGACCTCAGAATTGTCTTTTTGACATCCTTTTTGTATTTATTGTGAATTTTCGTTACATTTCTGTCTTAGTAACTCATTTGAAAGACATAACTCAAGTTTGAGTAAATAATACTCCCTCCGTTTCGTTTTAGTTGTCGTTTAAGGTTTTTGCACACAAATTAAGAAAATCATTAAATTTTTTGTTTTACCCTTTATTAATATATTTTATAATTTTTTCATTGGTCAAATCATTAAAACATTAATGACAAAACATTAATTTTCACCAAACATTTGCATTGAAAACCTAAAACGACAACTATTATAAAACAAAATTTTAATCCTAAAACGACAACTAAACTGAAACGGAGGGAGTAGTACTCACTTCCTTCCATTTTATACGATGTTTAAGGATTTTTTTGTTTGTTTCATTTTAATATTTTATCAAATGTTTTGTAAGTTTTTATGTAAAATTTAACTGCATTTAATATTTCGTAGTCATTTGTATTATGCAGTGATTTGTATGATTGGTTGAACTATTATTTAAATATTAAATGATATTTCTATAAAGAAAATAAAAATTTTAAGGCCAAAACATTTTACAAAAAGAAACAGAGGGAGAGTCATAATATCTTAATATGTTTATGTGGAAATGTATTTAGCAGATTATCTGTTTCTTTATATGTTGTCAAATTGTGCACTTCATTTGTTTCAAAAGCTAGTTATTCATTTAGCTGATTTATTTCTTACTTTGTTTGAGAGAGATTGATTTTTTTTTTAATTTGAACCTTTTTGCTACTATATAAATTTTTTGAGGAAATGATAAGAATCTTTAACAAAAAGAATTTCTTTCTTATGATTAGTCCAATTGAGATTAAAATATCGAAATAAAAGGTTGCAAATTTTTTTTTTTTTTTTGGTTTTTGAAAATTAAACATAAAGTCAAGGACTTGAAATTTTCCAAGTAAGATTAAATAAATCTTATTGACTAAACATTAAATGAGTTTTTCAAAGTATATTTTTTTCGAAAAGTATTTTGTTTTTTAATAACAAAGATACAAATAATTCATTAAAAAAAAGTATTGAATCCAACAATTTTCCATAAAAAAAAAAACAAAAATTTAAACTTTATAGATAGAATATCCAAATAAATTAAATAAAAATGTCCAAATATTGGTCTGTTTCTCTTTAAATTATTTTTTCCCATTTAAAGTTAAAAAATCTGGACGCAGCGTAAAAGCGGATAAATTGGCTCGACAAGTTCGTACCGAACCGCTTCATATCACATATGTAAACAACATTCCCCAGGAATGGCTCTTTTGAGCTTTAATTTAAGCTGTTGACAAAAAAAAAAAATCTGGACGCAGCGTTACGAAATTTCGTGAGAAAGACAAAACACAAGTTTCTTCTTGGGATTGGCTATTTCCAGAAACCCAAGTCAAAAATCAAAGTCCAAACCAAAATCCTCTCCCAATCTCCGCTTCACTCTTCTCATGGACGCTCTCATTGCTCAGCTTCAGAGACAATTTCGTGATTACACCATTTCTCTCTACCAACAGGTTTCAATTCTACAAATCTTCAAACCCAATTCATGTTAGCTAATTTAGATCATATACACTAGATTTACTCCTGTATGCAGAGATTCATGATTAAAGTGAAGAAAGATTGAATCTTTAATGTTTGTTCTGAAGATTTTGTGTTTTTTTTTTACAAGTTATGATTTTTAGGGATTTGAGTTGTGTAAAGGTTGGAACTTTAGATTGATGGGTTTGTTTAAGATCATTGCTTGTTTGTGTTTTTTATCTGAAGGGCTTTTTGGATGATCAATTTACTGAGTTGAAAAAGCTTCAAGATGATGGAAGTCCTGATTTTGTTGCTGAAGTGCTCACTCTTTTCTTTGAAGATTGTGTGAAACTTATCAGTAACATGGCTAGAGCTTTGTAAGTTTTGATCTTCTCTCATATCTCACTCAATAAGTATCCACTTTGTTCTTGCTAGATCATCATTTCTTGTGATTGTGGCTACATCTATTTTCAGGGACAAGACGACGGGAACTGTAGATTTTAGTCAGGTAGGTGCTAGTGTGCATCAATTGAAGGGTAGTAGCTCAAGGTGTGTATCGTGTCTCGATTCTAGTCTGCTGATACGTTATATAAGCTTTGGTAGCAGAAGTTGTGTGTGGTTGATTGATGAAGCTTTGTGTTGTTTCTATGTAGTGTTGGTGCTAAGAGGGTCAAAGCGTTGTGTGTTAGCTTCAAGGAATATTGTGAAGCTAAGAACTACGAAGGGTGAGCTTGTTCAACACCGCTTGAAGAGTTATCGTTTTCTTTTGGGAAGTATATTGGTTGAGATTTGTGGAGTAATAATCTCTTGTTACAGGTGTGTGAGATGTCTGCAGCAAGTGGATATCGAGTACAAGGCGTTAAAGACAAAGCTTCAAGATATGTTCAATGTGAGTGTGAATAGAATCCATCTCTGTTTGTGGCTGCTTTTATGAATCATTTTGATGATGACCAATGAACAACTTATTGACTTGTTGTTGTGTTGCAGCTTGAGAAACAAATCATTCAAGCTGGTGGTAGAGTTCCTCAAGTGGATATTAACTAAGGAGACTAGTCCAGAAGAAAAAAGATGATGACTTTCTTTAGTTTCTCTTTTAAATTATTTTGGAATTTGGTGTTTGTTCAGAAACTCAATAAAATATGTGCAAAAAGAAACAAGTTATTGTTGTTTATTAGTGTGTATTGTTCTTTGATCTAATGTGATGATAATATATTGGTTTGCTTCTTGTGGGTTTGGTTTGAGTAAGATATAGTGATTACTAAGCAAGTCTTGACTAGTGGTGCTTTTAAGACCCTCCAAATATTGTGTGTTTTAGTTCCTTAGTTTGATTCTCGCTTAGAATAGGTAGGCATGTCCATTTTGGCTCGGAAAATCCGTTTTAACCCATATCCGTCCCGAATTACCTTTTCCAAAACTTTACCCGCCTCGAATCCGTCTCGAAGTTGACCCTTACTCAAATTAGTAAAAGTTTGGTAGTGATTTTTTCTACCCAAATTTCTCAAACCCGTCTTGTCATCCGAATTCGAATATCCAAATTAACCGCTCTCGATCCTTACCCTTTACTTCCCATTTCGATATCCGTACCAAAATGGACATTCTAAGAAAATATGGTAATCCCATCGCGATAAATCACAAACTGGTTTCTAACCGAGGTAGATTACCGGTCCAAAAGATACCGAAAACATACCAACAAGGGAGCACGAAGTTAATTGTAGACGCGAGTGTAGGAGATAACTACCCCTTTGCAAATAGCCTTCATAGCTTCCGCAACAAGTAATTTTTTCATCAGTCTCTATGAGTAAGAAGCTGAGCGAGAGAGAGCTAGACTCTCTGCAGATCAAGCTCAACGATTCAGGCCGTGATACCTAAATCAAGTTAGGGTTTTGCTCTGGTAAGCTAATCAAAGCTCTCATCTTTCTCTATTCTTCTGATTCTTCCCCTATCGAGAAACGTAAACGAAAAAAGCTTACGACTTTTTTACAATTTCTGTATATTTTTCTCACTTTCCTGTGTTTGATTCTTGTGGGTTTAACGTATTTGATGCTGGACAGGTTCAATCAGATGAAAGTTTTCATCTTTGTAGTCAAAATGTCTCGGAGTCTTCGTGTGTGTGGTTACCAGAGGATTCATTCTGGTGTTTGCTTTATTTGCTAAGGATTTTGGGGTCTTTGCTCGGTTTCAATGTCAATAAAAGAACCATCTTTTATGACTGAGATTGTTGAGGAACATGAGAATGAGATGGATGAAGCTGCAACGAGCTTGGTTATGTTTTCTGAACAAGTTTATGACTTTAAATTGCCTCCTAATGATGATGATGAAACCATGGATTTAGATCAGCTCACACCTATACAAGAGAAGATCTTAGATTGTGTTGAGTGGATACTAGAATTGAGGGAAATGATTTCTCACTCGGGTTTCGAAAAGTTTACTACTTGCAGTGATGTTGCTGCTCTGAGAAGTAAATTGCAGAGTAACTCAAGTCGTAAATGCAATATATGTGGAAAGAGTTTTGGGTGTTATCAAGCTTTAGGTGGCCACCAAAGAGTTCACAGACCGATTAGAAGGAAATTAGCGCGTAAAAGGGAGTATGCTAAAGATGATAATTCATTGTTTGAGTCATCAGATGCTAAGAAGATTGTTTTAAAACCATCAAAATTTGAAGTCTCTAAGGAGGAGAAGATCTTAGATTGTGTTGACTCGAAACAAGGGTTCAGCGAACTGCTTCCTCGGAATAGTAAGTCGCGGAAAATACCTGAGAGTAGCTCCTGCTATGAATGTAAGATATGTGGAAAGAGTTTTGGGTGTTATCGAGGTCTAGGTGGCCACACAAAACTTCACAGATCGATGAAAGGGCAATTGGCGCGTACTCAAGATGATAATTCACTGTTAGACTCATTAGAAGCTAAGAAGATTGTTTCACAACCATCAAGCTTTGAATTCTCTCCAGAGGAGAACATCTTACATTGTGTTGAGTTAAAACAAGACTTCGGTGGACTGCTTTCTCATTCGGGTGCATTTCCTTCTACTCTGAGAAGTAAATTGCAGAGAAAAAATCAGAGCAAATCAAGCTATGATTGCAAAATATGTGGGAAGAGTTTTGTGTGTTCTCAAGCTCTAGGTAATCACAAAAGAGTTCACAGACCGATTAATGGGAAATTAGCGCGTAAAAGGAAGTACACTGAAGACTATAATCCACTGTCTGACTCATTAGAAGCTAAGAAGATTGTTTCGGAACCATCAAGCTTTGAGGTCTCTGAGGAGAAAAGCTTACATTGTGTTGAGTTAAAACAAGACTTCGGTGAACTGCTTGCTCACTCGGGTTGCAGTAACACCAGGTTCATTCCATTACCTTCTTCCCTAAGAAGTAAATCACACTCCAACATATCGATCAAAGGGAAATTACCGCGTAAAAACGAGAAAACTGAAGATAGTAATTCACTGTTTGGCGTGAATGACTCAGAAGCTAGCAAGTTTGCTTCACTATCATCAAGCTTTCAAATCTCTCAGGAGAAGACCTTACACTGTGTTGAGTCGAAACAAGACTTCAGTGAACTATTTTCTCACTCGGGTTTCGATAAGTTTACTTGTTGAACAATAAAGGATATGTTTGGAGATTATAACTTTCTTAAACAACATTTTTCTCTTCTTTAAAGTGCAGAAGTTGCAACTTTATAGTTAAACATTTTCCCCTTTACATAAATAGATGAAAGAAACGAGCTTGCTTGGTTCAAACTTCAAATACAATTTCTTTGGTTAACTCATGTTTTAGACACAGAATCAATCCAAAGTGAAATTGATCTCTTATACCAATTCATTGGTTCGGTTTGAGTAAAAGATATAGCGATTAGGGTAAAAGATATTGGATTAATAATTATGTTATTCACACCATTGCATTGTCTTGTGATTAGAAAGCAAAATGTTTTTATGTGCTCTTTAGAAACTTGAACAATATAATTTTGAAGTTAATCAAAGCAGAATATCAACAAATCAAAAGTATACTGGAAAAATGAAGCTAATATAGTATTATGACATAGTTTATTTGGAAATTTTTAAAGAACGAATGAATAAAACATCCATCTCTATTTACATTTTTAGAGTACATTTAGCAAATAAATTTAGGGGTTGGGAAGTATTTACAACTTATGTCATTGGTGAATCGGTTTTTTTCCATGCGTTTGACCCGGTTTTGTTGCAATCGGATACCTCCGAAATTTCCTCTTACAAATTGTTGTTGTAATCGGCATTAATTAGTGAGACAATATTAACAATCAGATTTAAGAAATAAAAACCAACTCTTTAATGCAGTTTATTAGCCTAATTAATATGACTAATAATTTACTTTCTTAAATTAAACCACATTAAATTCAAAAAGCTTTACTCCCTCCTATCAATTCAATAATATTCCCAAAAATATCTCTAAATTATATTTAAGGAAAATAAGATTCGTAACGAAACCGTTTTATAGAATCACAATACAATATCTCTTAACTTACTTATTTTTCAACACAATTAATTCAAAAAATTAACTCTCTCCAATCAATCCACTAATATTCGTAAAATATATCTCCGAATTCTATCATAGATATCTAAACTACCATAAACAAAATTACCGAGATCTCTATAACACCTATTAACCCACGAAATCTCTTTATATTGACCATCGAAAATATATCTTCATTCCAATATATACCTAAAATTCTTCCACATTAATTTTTAACAAATCAATTTCAGAATTTAAATAGCATAAAACTGGTATATTCCTAACAAAAATAACAAATTCAAAGATATTCTTCCAAAAATATGTCTTCACGTAAATTCTACCATTTACTGACTACCTAATTATTTGTCCCTATATATACTCTACTACTATACACTTATTCCTATCACAAAACTCAAAAGCTCATAAATCCGGACGTGTATACCTTTTCACTCTTATCAATGGCTGCTACTTTTGCTTTCCTCAAAGATGTGCGTCCCTACAAGACATCTTGGAGGGTACAAGTGAAGATCTTGCATTCATGTTGTCAATACATGCAAAGCACATTCCACACAATCGCCATGGCTCCTCGATCATACATTCCACACAGTCGTTAAGGTTGCTTCATTTTACAAATACTTAATGATGAGAATGTTAAATTGAGTCAAATATCACCAAGAGAAAGCATGTCTGTGTGTAAACAAGATCACGACAGCACCATCGTTGACCTTCATCAATTATGTCACGTCTTTCCCATTGTTTTTTCGTCCTTTATTATGTATTGCAGGTAAGGAGACAAAGAGATCAAGCAGGAGGCACCGTTTGGAAGCTTTTGTCTAGGCACCTAGAGGAAAAAGTAAGGGCCAGACACTAGATTTATTTTGTTTTACAGGTTTTGAGTGTTTTGCTAGAGATGAGTTTGATCTTTGTGTTTTCGCAGCTTGTCGCAGCTGAGATTTTCTTTGTAAAGTTGAAGCACGAGAGTTACCAAGGTGAGTTTTATAGATTTGTGTAGTTATCATGACTCCTTGATGCAACAAGAACTGCAATACAAATACATGTCTACAACAATTAAACAAAGGAGAAGATAAGTTTGAGACTTAACTAATTAGTACTCACATACATTACAGGTTTTTGCATTTGATTATTCGTTGGGGTGAAAGAGGAGATAATAGAGAGAATTAAGTGATGGATGATAGTGAAGGTAACTCATTTTCTTGGAATATGTTTTCAGAATTTGCTTGGCTAGGTGGGAAGATTTTTATATCTTGTTGTTTTAGTTGCATTGATTTCACTTATGTGGTTCTTCACTTCTGTTTTCAGAATTCTCAGAAGTTCCTGATCTAAGTAAGTGGTTTTCGAGTTATGTCTATGAATCACCGATGCTGGATACAAGTGATGGTCTTGAACTTTCTTTTCCTGGAGAAAGTAAAGGTATAAAGGATATGGAATTAGTCTCTTCTCAGGATAAAGACAAGTCTCAATCGCAAGTTGCATTTTCAGGTGAGTAAAGAGATTTGTTTGCTAATAAAGTGACTAAAGAAGTTTGTAGTCGAGAAGCCATAATCTTACTTGTTTTATTTCATGTTCTAACAGAGATTACAGAAGTCGTTGAGTACAATGAAGTAGATGAAGAAAACAACAGTATTTGGGGAAAGCCTAAGAAAAAGCGCATCAGTACTATTTAGAGAAAATCTATGAGAAAGAAAGAGCCTACAACAACAACCTATGAAGCTGAGCTAACTTCCTTGAGGAACCGAGTCCAATATCTAGAAAACGAAGTAAGGATTTTGCATGATCTCATCAATCGTTTCCAAGTTCTCCAATTGCAAAAGTAGTATATATAAGTAAGGATATTAGTTTAGGTATTGGTTTGAGACTTGTGTTATGTATGAATTGATGTTTGATCTTTTGGAAGTTTATTATATATATATATATATATATATATATATATATATATTGTGGATATTTTACAAATTAAACAGGTTCCATCAAATGTAAATAGCTTAATACAAATACATAAAATAAGAGTCATAACATTCAATATTATAGCATTGAAAAAATGATAGATCATAGCATGGATATATCGTCATATAAAAATAAATAAAAGCGTTTAAATATTACTATAGTATATGTATATATCGTAGCATTCAAAAAAATGCTATCGTATGTCTAACACCTACCATAGTTGTTGATGTCATAGCATTAGTGAATTCGCTATCTTATATGTATGATAGCAGAATTTTCGCGCTAACAATGTGTATATTTCTTGTAGCTAGTATAAACTTACTTTTAAATAAAAGTTAATCTTAAAACATATAAGCCAAAGATGAAAATTTGAAAAACAAAGATGAATATTGAGAGGAGATAAAATAATTATGGTAACTAACATACCTTCTTTAATTAAATAAACTTTTTGTAGCTGCCTCTTTTTTTAATCACCAATCTAAAAATTTTTTGTTAAAAATATAAAATTATTATGATCTTGTGTAATTATAAAGGGGTCCCAATCATAAACCGTCCATATAATCAAATTATAAGATTTTCATTATAATTTCGGATTGTCATCTAATAATATTAATATTGTTGTTTTTGATTAAGTGCAAATTTCAAACAAAATTTAAACAATTGGCTAATTAATTCATTAAAAGGACTCTTGATTCATGTATTTTCGGATTGAATTATGTTTGAAAGCATGTGTTTTAAAATCAAATAATTTCTTTATTTTTTAATTATTTTTTATAAAATAATATTTTTTTGACCTTTAAACTATTTTTAATCTGGTTTGGGTCTTATGGCACAACTCTGTTTTTAAAACTAAGCTTTTACATACTTCTTCAAGTATGTTTGGTTACCATCAGAAGATCAACGGTTGCAAAACCTTTTCGAAGATTTGTGTTAATTTATGTCTTTGACCATGGCTAAACATATAAGGCAGCCCGCCGATTCATACATCCGCAAATTTAGATTCTTGGATTTTCTGGGTTCATACACATTTTTGTTTATTTTTAGTTTAACTGCAATCAATTTAATTAACGATTTAATGTTTTTCTTTCAGATGCAAAAATTTCAGCCCCATCCCTACCCCCACCAGTTTTGATATTTTATTTTTATTTTTTTGAAAATTTTAAATTTTTATGTTTTATAAATCTTTAATTTTTTATTTCCAAATTTTTTCTTCTCAGGCTGCGGATGCAAACTCATCTCTTCTTGCTTTTGCCGCAGGTGGTGTTAGATTCATCAAGGTAACGTATGTGCTTTTATTTATTTTTATTTTTTACAAACACTCATATTCAATTAACCATAAAAAAAAAGAATATACAAGATTATTCACAGGATATTAAATAACAAAACCAAAGATTTTTCAAAGATAAAAAAAAAAAAGCAACACAAACTAAACACTCATATCTCGATTTTCTCTTTAGTGACTAGCAAACCCATCTCCTTCAAAGGATCCCACATTCTTGAGTACCATCTTTATGGCCTTAAAGAAGGTTGTCTGCCTTCATTTGATATTGTTGAAAACGTAGATGAAGCCATTGAAAGTTATTGCTCTTGCAAGATAGATTCCAACCGAAGACTGCTCTTGAGACAAGCTTATTTGTCTCTGGGAATGCATTTCCACAACGTTTTTGACCTCAATGAGATACTTTTCATACCTTTCATCAATGTGCTTCTTCAATTCAACATATTTCTTGTCACAACACAAACCCCTGCCATAAATCACCTTATGGAACGGAGATCTCATCTTGGGCAACATCGTGAAAACATTTTTTTTTTTTTTTTTCTGTTTTTAATTTGTAAATTTATATTCTTTAAATTTTTCTTACTTTGAATTGATAAGGCTATTGAAAAGTTCGGATGTTTGAGCGTTTTAAATTATAACGTAACATTAGTATTGTTCTTATTTTTCTAATCATTTTTATAGCTCCAACAATAAAATTTTAAACTCAAAACTGAAGAAAATATCATTTTTTTGAATAAAATGTAAAATTTATTCGAAAAATAGGTTTTTATCAAAAAATTATTCAAAAAAAAAATCTTAAACTCCAAACTAATGAAGAGATCAAATATATCATATATTATTTTTGCATCTGTATAGTTAAAACAGTTTCCCCTTAACATAAATCATACATATAAAAGTAGGGTTTCACTCTCCCATGATTGGTCCACTTGGCAATTATTTTAAAAACTAAAATTAAAATAATAATATTTATCTCCAATTAAAGTATAAATATAACATATTAAATCATACACATTAATCTACTTTTAAGTACTAAATTGTAACTGAAATTATAATTATAACTAAAATTATATAAATTATGTATTAAATATTTGTCTCCACTCAATGTCATTCAACAACACTATTAATTTTAATTGTAACCCCCTAATTTAATTCTTTTCTAAATGTAACTTCCATCATCTCATCCTATAAATAATCATTCTCTCATCCTCATCTACCATATCTCAAATCATAAGTATTTTTCTACTTTCTTTCTTTCAATCTTATGTTGTTGCATTGATTGAAAAATCAATTGAGACATCATTATAAGAGTTTGCTTCTAAATTTTATGTTTAGATATGGTATGTATTTTACATTTTTTTCCAATTTTATTTTAATTCTAATGTGTTACTAGAATATTCTTTAATTTTCATATTTGTAATTCAAAATTATTATGTATAATAAAATTTTTGATGGTTATAACAAAAAATTCATATTCATCGATGGAGATTCAAAAAGAGCAATTCAATCAATAGCACAACAAGAAGATCAAGTTTAAAAAATCCATCTCCAATATCTATGTTAGACATTTAGTTATTTTTTTACATAAGTTTGCTTCTAAATTTTATGTTTAGAAATGGTATGTATTTTACATTTTTTCCAATTTTATTTTAATTCTAATGTGTTACTAGAATATTCTTTAATTTTCATATTTGTAATTCAAAATTATTATGTATAATAAATTTTTTGATGGTTATAACAAAAAATTCATATTCATCGATGGAGATTCAAAAAGAGCAATTCAATCAATAGCACAACAAAGAGATCAAGTTAAAAAAATCCATCTCCAATATCTATGTTAGACATTTAGTTATTTTTTACATATTCATGTATCTTTAAACTGAAATAATTATTGTAATACATTTATCAAAGAAATTGTGCCTACTTTTTTGTTTTTTATCTCAATAATTGTTTCTAATATTTTTAATATACTCATCACCATTATGTTTAGTTTATTAATCTAATAGACACTTATATAAAATATTATTATTATATTTATTTTATTCAATTTTTGTACTTTTTTGTTTTTTATCTCAATAATTGTTTTGTAATATTTTTAATTTACTCACCATCATTATGTTTAGTTTGTTAATCCAATAGACAATTATATAAAATATTATTATTATATTTATTATTATTCAATTTTTGTGTGTTTTAATTTTTTTATTTCTTAAATTACTTTTTTTCTGATCTCAAATAATTTTTGGCAGCATTTTAATATACTCATTATTACATTTAGTTTCTGTGATCCAATAGATATATAATGATCATTATAATTTTTATTTTATTCAAGATTTGTGGTTTTTTCTTCTTCTACAACTACTTCTTTCTTATCTCAAATATATTTTTTGTAATATTTTTAATATACTCATCATTACATTTAGTTTTTATCCAATATATCATTATATAATTTGGCACGAAAAATTCGTACCCAACCGCATATTATTACCTATGTAAAAAATATTTCTCAGCATTGGCTTATATAAAACCAATGTTAATAACTCATACTAAATAAATTTAAGACATCAAACAAAACTACTAAAATACATTTACTACGTGATTAAACTCACATTGACCATAATTATAATTTGAATAGTTATCCTACTAATTTTACAAATTTATAACTCTTTAAATACATTTATTTTGTAAATGTAACTTCCACCATTCATCATTGTATAAATAAACATGTTCTTATTTTTCTCCACGATAACTAAAAATGTTAATATATGCATAATAATTTTACATGTTAAAGAATAAAAATATGCAACAAGGCCACGCATAAGCAAAACAAAACAAAATTATAATATTTATTTCTAAATTCTAATTAACTCATATTCAAAGTCATGTATAAACTCTACATTTAATCCAAATGTAACTCCTACCCAATAATTATAAAAAAACTTCATTGCACTATATAACTCTACATTTAATCCAAATGTAACTCCTACCCAATAGTTACAAAAACTTTTCTCCCACTAAAATACATTAAATATTTGATTATATATATTGACTACAATTCATGAATTGAATGGTAAATATAAGATTAAATTCACATTATCATAATTTCCGAATTCATGAATAAATGCACATTATCATTAGCTTAGGCATAATTTTTGTTATTTAGATGTGCACTTTAGTTTTGGACTCATATTAGCTCTAGAGTTCAGCATTTTAATTTTTGTGAAATATTTTATATTGTTTAATTTCCTATTGTTAGTTAAGTCTTGGTTACGTATATCTTCTTTTGTCTTTTGTTTTTTTTTTCCTTTAAGATCTTCTTTGGTTTTTGCTTTGTTCTAAATGTAATTGATAAATTTTTTGCATCTTCTCCGAACCATATTCTTCACAATATGGTATAACTAAAAACTAAAGAGGAGGATGTGAAAGCATCAAATGCATTTTAAACCATTAAATGTATATGAAGAAATGAGTGGATTATGGAAAATAAAGTCAATTATAAAAGCAAGCAAGGATCTTTGAGAAAGAAATGAGGATATGTATGATAGGGAAACAAAGTTTTGAAAGGAAGAGGATCGGGCATAGAGGTTCATGGAATCACAACTTCACAAGCAGATGTAGAGCACAAGGTTTATAAAGTTCAAATGGTGGCTAACTTGAGGCAAGTGTTCGGATAATCTCGGAAAATAGTGAAAATATGATGATAGGTATGATAATAATAGGTTAACGTCGTAATTTACTTGTCTTTCCAGATGAAATATTTTCAGTTAAATTTTAATAAAAAATTTCTTATTTTTGTTTATTAAATTTATAAATATATATATAGCCTCAAGGGTGTTAATTAAATAAAATATGATCAACATAGGTGTTCACTAAATTAGGAAAAATGTATAGATTTTTATATTAATATATCCTATAAATTTTGTAATACTTTTTTTTTTCTAAGTTTGTTTTATAGATTTTTCATTTTATTTTAAATTTGGTATGATAAATAACCATACTAAATAAATTTGACAAAAATGCAAGGTTTCACTTTGTTTTTATTTGACCATTTAAGTTCCACATCGTTGTCATTAGGGGTGTCAAAATGGGTCAAGATTCATGGGTCAACCAAAACTCAACTCAACCCATGAACCCTAATGAGTTGAAATTTTGACTCAAATGAGTTGATGGATCAAATGAGTTATTGAGTCAAATGAGTTGATGGATCAAATGAGTTGGGTTATAATGGGTCAGTGGTTTCAATGGTTTACCCATTTAACCCATCAATTTTTGTTAAATTGAATCAAACCAATTTAAATCTCTAAACTGATTTCAATTTGAGTCTAACCAAAACTTCTAAACCGATTGAATATAGTCCTTAATTTTCCCGCCAAAAATGTAAATACACAATTTTTCCATCAAAATATAAATTCGTGATTTTCCCGCCAAAAACGTAAATCCGCAATTTTCCCGCCAAAAACGAAAAAACACAATTTTCCCGCCAAAATTTTTTATAATTTTTAACCAAAAACGAAAATATGTAATTTTCCCGCCAAAAACGTAAATCCGTGATTTTCCCGCCAAAAACGTAAATCCGTGATTTTCCCGCCAAAATTTATTATAATTTTTAGCCAAAAATGAGAATGTAAAATTTTCCCGCCAAAAACGTAAATCCGTAATTTTCCCGCCAAAAACGTAAATCCGTGATTTTCCCGCCAAATTTTTTTATAATTTTAAACTAAAAATGAGAATATAAAATTTTCCCGCCAAAAACGTAAATCCGTAATTTTCCCGCCAAAAGCGTAAATCCGTGATTTTCCCGCCAAATAATAGTGACGTTGATTATTATTATTATTATTATTATTATATTTTAATTATTAATTTATTTATTACATTAATAGGTTAATGATTCAACCCATTTAACCTTCTAACCCATCAAATTAAATGAGTTCATGGGTTGACTCAACTCATTTGGCTAAATGAGTTGAGTCAACCCATGAACTCATTTAACTCTAAACTCATTGGGTAATGAGTTGAGTTGAGTTGGGTTAACCATTTTGACACCCCTAGTTGCCATACAGGAAATTTTCAGATTTAATTTTCTAGAAAAACAATAATTATTTTTTTACTATGTTAGTTGAAAAAAAAATATTATTTTTATAATTTTTTAGAAATATAATAGAAGTCATTATAGAATAATCCACGCGTCGCGTGGGCTAACACCTAGTAGATGAAAAAAACAAACTTGCTTGGTTCAAATACAATTTCTTTGGTTAACTCATGTTTCATATACAAATTCAATCCAAAGTGAAATTGATTACTCATACCAATTCATTGGTTTAGCGATTAGGAAGCACCAAGTTATGGTAGGCGTGAGTGTAGGAGATAACTATCCCCTGGCTTCTTCCTTTTGCAAATACACTCATTAGCTTCCACAACAAGTAATTTTTCCATTGAAGTCTGTGAATAGCTTAGATCGAAAGCGATACTACAAAATCTGAGACAAGTCAAAAATCTGCTCTTTAAGGTTTTAAGCTCAGCGATTTAGGTCAAAATGTGCTCTTTCTCGTTGTGAGTCATAAAAATCAAGTGAAGATTTTGCTCTGGTAAGCTAATCAAGCTCTCTGCTTTGGAATTTTCTTTCGTTTTCTTCCACATTTTCCCGAGAAAATAAAAGCTTTAGCCTTTTTTGTTTCCCCTTTGTTCTCGGGTCAAGTTTCTGTCGAAACATGATCAAACTCTTCTTAGGAATGTCTGATTTTGTGTGTGTGTTCACGATCTTCGTCTTCTTCTCTATTTTCTCGAGAAAAGCTAAGAACTTTGTTTCAATTTCAGGGTTTACAAGGAGAGAAATTTCATCTTGTCGGCGAAATCTCAAAGTGGTTTTAAGGTTTTGCCCAAATGTCTCAGAGACTTCATGTTTGCAAAAAATGTGGAAAAAAGTTTGCAACTTTAAAAGGTGTATATGGTCACCAGAGGATTCATTCTGGTAATTACAATAGAATCGAAGATGATAATGGTTTGCAAAAGATTTGGGGTCTTAAGAAGTCTAGGGTTTGCTCTGTTTCAGCTTCTGATCGATTTAAAGGATCTTCTTTTATGACTGAGATTGAGAAACATGAGGTGATTGAAGCTGCAATGAACTTGGTTATGTTGTCTCGACGAGTTTATGACTTTGCTTCTATCAGAAATTTGCCTCTGGGTGATGATTTCATGGATTTAGAGCTTAAACCTAGTCCTTTGAGAAGTAAATTGCCGAAAAAAACTCAGTCCAGCTATAAATGTCGTATATGTGACAAGAGTTTTGTGTGTTCTCAAGCTCTTGGTAGCCACCAGAGACTTCACAGATCGATGAAAGGGCATTTAGTGCGTAAAAGGGAGTACTTTGAAGATAATAGTTCACTGTTAGACTCATCAGAAGCTAAGATGATCGTTTCACAACCATCAAGCGTTGAAGTCTCTCAGGAGAAGATCTTACATTGTGCTGAGTCCAAACTAGATGACTTCAGCGAACAGCTTGCTCACTCGGATTTCGACAAGTCTAGTAGTTGCAGTAAAACCAGGTTCAGTGCATTACATTCTCCTATGAGAAGTAAATCTCACTTCAGCTA
Organism: Arabidopsis arenosa; assembly: GCA_905216605.1. Classification (NCBI taxonomy): domain Eukaryota; kingdom Viridiplantae; phylum Streptophyta; class Magnoliopsida; order Brassicales; family Brassicaceae; genus Arabidopsis; species Arabidopsis arenosa. The sequence goes on along the minus strand of LR999455.1, from coordinate 4,293,070 downwards.
TAGATTCAAAATATGTGGCAAAAGTTTTGGGTGTTCTCAAGCTCTAGGTGGTCACCAAACACTTCACAGATCGATTAGAGGACAATTAACGAGTAAAAAGGAGTATACTGAAGATGAGAATTTGCTGTCTGACTCATTAGAAGCTAAGAACATTGTTACACAACCATCAAGCTTTGAAGTCTCTGAAGAGAAGAAGAGCTTACAATGTGTTGAGCCGAAACTAGAGTTCCACGAACTGCTTGCTCACTCGGGTTTTGACAAGTCTAGTACTTTCAGTAAAACCAGGTTTACTGCATTACCTTCTGCTCCAGACGCTAAGAAGAGTGTTTCACAACCATCAAGCTTTGAAGCCTCCGTGGACGAAAATATCTTACATCGTGTTGAGCAGAAACTAGAGTTCAGCAAACAACTTCCTCACTCGTGGTTCGACAAGTCTAGTAGTTGCAGTAAAACCAACAGTGTATTAGGACATAATGTCCCACATCGGAAGTTGGAAGGGATCCTAAGTAATATATAAAGGGATATGGGCCACTCCACTCATAGCCAATTGGTTTTGAGTTGGAAGCCCATAGAACTTAACATGGTATCAGAGCCCGATCCACACATGTCCAACCCGATCCGACCCAAAGATGGTCCAATCATCGACAAGGCCCAAAATTGATGCCGTCGATCTAAGCCCGAATATTCCGAGATTAATGGCCAAAGAGCCATCATCTCGAGGGGGCGTATTAGGACATAATGTCCCACATCGGAAGTTGGAAGGGATCCTAAGTAATATATAAAGGGATATGGGCCACTCCACTCATAGCCAATTGGTTTTGAGTTGGAAGCCCATAGAACTTAACACAGTGCATTACATTCTCCTCTGAGAAGTAAATCTCATTCCAGCTATAGATTCAAAATATGTGGCAAGAGTTTTGTGTGTTCTCAAGCGCTAGGTGGTCACCAAAAACTTCACAGATCTGAAGATCGTAATTCACTGTCTGGCGTGACTGACTCAGAAGCTAGCAAGATTGTTTCACAACCATCAAGTTTCAAGTCTTAGGGGATACAAAATGTCAGTGCTTTGATGTTTCCAAGTCTTACCAAAGGTTTTGAGGTTTCACATTATACCAAATTACTACAGAGAAAGGATAGATATGTGTTCATCTATATAGAATCTTCAGATTAGTTGAACAATTAGGTATGTGTTAGAAATAATTAGAGATTGAAACTTTAGAATGATTTGATCTGCAAATGTGTATAGTTGTGACATTTTTCTCTAATTTTTTTTTACAGTGTTACAGACATGAAAATAAAAACCAGGTTTTGTTAGTCTGAAACTATCACTTAGTTTTGTCTCAATTCTTTGGTTCAAATACAATTTCTTCTTCTAGATTGTTGTATGTTTCCACCTATATGTCTGAGATACAGAATCAATCAGCCTAATTAGTCCAAAGCGAAATTGATTATTTATTGGTCCAATTAACCCAAAAAGACAGATTTTTCGATCGAACCGGTCCGACCGGTCTGGTCTTTTGTCCGGTTTTAATATAATTTGTTCAAAATTCCCTTTTTGATCTCATGGAAATGAAAAAAAAGCAAGACAAGATCAAAACTTTTATGATTTTATGAAAAAGAGGAAAGAAATCAAAACTTTAATTTAATTTTCCATGGATTACAACAACCAGTGGCAACACCCGCCGGCACCGGCGATGCAGCCACCGGAAATGAATCAGTCGACGGCGGTTGATGCGTATTACGCTTCATATTGTGCTTACTACGCCAATCCAGACCCTAATTTTAACTCTGATCTCCAAACACATGAATCATTAGCTATTGCAGTTCCACCACCGCCTGGTGTTGTGGATACGACGCCGTATTACACTTTGGATACAAATGCTCAGAACTTAGCTTGGCAAGAGTCTGTTCGTATGTATAGCACCGACCCTCTTTCGATTACAGGGCCTGTATGTTTGTTTGTTTCTCTTCTTTTCACAATATATTAGGATCTGTAGATAAAGTCAGGTCATTTGCAACAAGCTCTTGATTCTGTGATTGCTCTGTTTTGCTCGGATGTCAACGTTTGCACAAATTTGATATCAATGAGGTCAAGATGATGTCTTTTATGAATGTCTTAGTGATTCATTATGATCTGTGGATAAAGTCAGGTTCTTTGCAACAAGTTCTTGATTCATTAGCGAATTTCAGTTTACTCTGTGATTGCTCTGTTTTGGTCTCTTGAGATTCTTGTTTGTACAATTGATCTTGTTTGCTTCTCTTGGTGTGCAAAGGATCTGTTTATGCTTCAAACTTGCATGTAAATAGGTCACAAAACTACAAGTTCTAGGATCTCAAGATATTGTTTCGAGTATTTATTATTGTTTATGCAGTATTTACTATCTTCCTTGTGTGCTCAATTTAATATTTGCTTGTATTTTTGTAATTGAGGATGAATCAGGATGCTACAGGGGAGCCTCATAGCTTATACCCGCCGGGTGCAGGTTTCTCTTGGACCGGCCACATAGTTCAAGCTCAACTTCCTGGATTGAATAAAGTGTCAAAGAAGGGAAAGGTTGTTCGATCTGCTTACTGCAAAGTTTGTAAAGTTGACTGTAATGGTCCGAGTGTATTCGAGCAACATATATTGGGGAAGAAACACCTGAAGAACTTGGAGAAATTGAAAACATGTTTACTGTCGTCAAACACAGATTCTTTTTTGCCTGGACCAACAGTTGCGATCCCTTTAATAGGACCACAAGAAAACCCGTGTAAAAGCAATGCTAGGAAGAAAGGTGCGGAATCAACAACAGAAGATCTAGAAACAAAGAGACGGAGAGTCGTGGAATGTGGGGTATCAAATGAGTCGATTAGACTGTGTAGAATATGCAACGTAGTTTGTAATAGCGACACGGTTTACAATGATCATTTGGACGGTCAGAAGCACGCCACTAAGGCAGCGAAGGCCCCTGTAAATACCTAGACTCTTGGATCTTATTTCTAACATTCATTGTATTGCATCATTACATGATTTCCTTATTACCTTGATTACACTAAAAACATGGGACATACAAAATAATTCTTAAGGTAGACTGGTCTCAAGGCTCATGGAAGTTCGACTTGCTTAATATTCCAAATGTCTTTGGCGTATTCATGGATCGTCCGGTCACTGCTAAACTTGAATGAACCTGCTGTGTTCAAGATTGACATTCTCGTCCATCTCTGTAATCATTTACCAGCAATTTCAAGGTTAGATCTTTGAGTATATTGTAGTCAACATTAGCTTGATGTTCAAAGAAAATGCATCACTACTTACTTTCTGGTCTCGGTATGCCTCGTCGACTTTTCCTTGACATTCGATGTAACTAGGAAAGTCTTTGCCAACGAGGAAGTAATCCGCTCGTCCAAAGCCTTCATTTCCTTCTAAAGAGCCAATTAGTTCATCATAGCTGTTTGAGCCAAAGACACCGCTTCTAACGAACTTCTTGACTTCTTCAAAAGTAGGATCCAGAACAAACTGGAATGCAAAGAGCAAACAGGTCCAAATCAAGTTCTGTTTGATGTTACAACAGAAGCATGGCAAGGTTAACTCTTCAAATCGTATACCTTTCCCTCTGCTCTCTCCTTCCTGAGGTTCACAATCTCGTCAGCTTTGGCACCAAAGAGGAAGAAATTTTCTTCTCCAACTTCTTCTCTAATCTCGACATTCGCCCCATCCAAGGTTCCAATCAAAACGCAACCGTTCATCGAAAATTTCATGTTGCTTGTCCCACTAGCTTCCATCCCAGCAGTACTGCAGAGAGAATTCTTAAAGTCTTTAGAAAATAACACACTACCATTGATTATAACTTTTTTGAAAACGTCACTGAAACATATTGTTCTTCATGTCAGGATTTGTTTCTAAGGTTCTTATGACTAACAGAGAAACTAGTCCAGTTCTCAATTTACCAGTTATCTCCATTTCAGCATTTCAGCCTCATGGAGTTGTGACAAAATTATTAAGTGACTAAGCTAAAGAAGTTGTTACCTGATGTGCTGAGAAAGCTCACTTGCTGGAATGAGCAATTCAGCAACACTGACATTGTAATCAGGGACAAAGATAACCTACAAGGTAATTACACTTCTCATTAGCAGTTTTAAAAGTACCAACTTCCACAGATGCTTAAACCAGATTTGATGGAAGATTATGCAGGTTTTCTGCTCTACGCTTGAGAATACGAATAATACAAGCACGTAAGTATATATACCTTAAGCAGGTCACCTATTTCTGGATCATGGTTAATTGTAGATGCAACATCTGTGATGAATTTCACAATCCTCTTAGCTTGCACATATGTGGCGAATGCTTTTCCTCCAAATATGCAAACTCTTGGAACATATGCCTTCTCCCTCTCACTGGCACTCATTTCCTTCATCTTTTTGTAGCGGTAAACAATTCCCAAGATATTAAGCAGTTGTCGCTTGTACTCGTGGATACGCTTGATCTGCAAATAGTTTTCAATGCAAAAAGAAAAGAATTTACTATTTGATAAGATGATACTAAGCTTCTCAGACTTGCGTAATGGACTTCTCAAACCAAAAAGCAGCATCCAAGCAAACAACTCATCAATCTAAAAGTAGACAAGATCCTCTGGAACTGACCTGAATGTCGAACATTGCATCCGGGCTGACAGTATATCCGGTTCTTTCCTTAATAAGTGATACAACCTTCAGCTTGTTCTTCTTCTTTGCTGCCTTCCACTCGGATTGAAGATCTTCATTATCAGCAAACTGGAGAAAGACCGGAAGAATGTAACCAGTGTCTTGCGTTAAAGATAACAGCATGTGAAATACAATTGAATGATGACACATACCTTTCTTAGTTCCGCAAGCTTTTCAGTATTTAAGACCCAGTCTTCTGTGCCTATCCAGTTAGTTATAATATCACTTAGATATGGGTTGCAAAAACGAATCCATCGCCGTGGTGTTACTCCATTGGTTTTATTCTGAAATTTTTCCGGCCACAACTGCAAAGAAATATAAAATATTCAACGATGAGAGTCGTGTTCTTCCCGGTAGAGCATTTCATAGCATTATGCTTGACTTGTTAGAATGTTTACCTGAACGAAATCATTAAACACATCCTCCTTCACTATTTCACTGTGTATCTCTGCAACCCCATTTACAGCATGACCACCCACAACAGCAAGGTTGGCCATACGGACCATCTTTGGTGGTTTAACTGTTGGTTCTGGGATAACTTCCTCTTCCTCGCCAGCAGTTTTTTCCTCTTCTTGTTCCGTTTTCACGCCATTTTGAGCATCTTTTGCAGTAACTGGTTTGCTCTCCGGCTTCACGATCACATCTGCAAAGGCAGATGGCAACTCAACGTTTTCTAAGATCCTCATGGCCTTCAGTTTCTCTTCGAGTATGCTAGGATCCGCAGTGCCATACTCAGAGACAATAGTGCGAACTAGCTGCAATACATGAAAGTGAAAATTAGATCAGATATGGAAAAAACTAGAAGAGACATTTGATGTTTTCAAGGGATTACCTCCTCATCAATCTTTTCTATAATCTCTACATGACGAGGAAGCAATTTCTCCATAAGTTCTAAACTCCACTTCTCTAGTGCCTCAGGCAAGACTGTATGGTTTGTGTATGCCACGGTCCTAGAAACATTATTAACTTTTCAGAAACATGTTGCAGGCTTTATAAACTTGTAAACAAAGAACAAGAGACTATATAGGGCCAAATAGACAAGTAGTTCAGTCATTTTAAGAAGTACCTTTGTGTAATTTTCCAAGCATCCTCCCAGCTTAGTCCTTTCAAATCCATTAGAATCCTCATTAGCTCAGGAATGCATAGAGTAGGGTGAGTGTCATTCATTTGCACTGCAACCTTCTCTGGGAATTCTTCCCAGTTGACACTTCCTCCAGACCTTGTCTCAAAACGTGCTACGATATCTTGTAGCGAGGCTGAACACAGAGTGTACTGTTGCTTCAGACGAAGAGCCTTTCCTTCATTTGACTCATCTCCGGGGTAAAGCACGAAACAAATCTATTTCCGTTAGGAGGGAAGAAAACAACTACTTTTCAGTATATACACATCAAAAGCTCGTTGTTATATAAACAAGCACAAAGTGACGCAAGACTAATCTCCCTGTTATAACATATTCATTTCTGTTAGTTCTCACTCAATTTGTAAGATCTATGCACTATTCCAATTACCAGAAGGATTTTGTAAATAGGTCATGGTCCAAAAAAAATGTGAAAGCAACTTTAAATGAAACTTAATGCATCTTCAAATATAGACTTAAGCTTAATGAAGATACAAACCTTTTCAGCATTGAATAGAGCTTCTGCTGCCTCAGTATGTTTCCCAGAGTTATATGATGATAAATCAAAATCTTCGGAAGGAGCTTTTGTTGACCAGAGTCGTAGATTGATAGTAGTCTTAGTTTTATAACCAGGTATAGGAACATCATAAGCAACAGCCACTATGTCTTCTCCACCAATCCATCGTTTCTTACCATCTGATCCAAAAACCACTTTTCCGTAGAACTTAATAGGATATGAGACATCATTTCTGACTATTTCCCAAGGATTGCTTAGCTGAAAAAAACAGGTCAGCCCATAAACATGTCCACTGATCAGTATTGCTACAAGAGAGTACAAATTAGGATACAATGTTAAATAGCAAACACTGTATGACAAAAAATAAGAGAAGAAGACCTCAAGCCAATCTTCTGCAGCTTCCTCTTGTCCATCTTTTGTGATTCTCTGTTTGAACAAGCCATACTTGTATCTAAGTCCATAACCCCATGCCGGATAATTCAAAGTTGCCATGGAATCCAAAAAGCACGAAGCAAGTCTCCCGAGTCCACCATTCCCAAGTGCAGGATCTGGCTCCTACAAATTGGAACAAATAAAGAAGACAAATGCTCAGTTAAACCTTAAGACATAGATCTTTAACAAGATCAATCTACAATGATCAACAACTCACCTGACTAGCTACACTTTCCAAATCAAAACCAAGCCTCTTCAAAGCGTCACCATAAGCGCTATTAAGCCCAAGATTACCCACTGCATTCGATAAGGCTCTACCCTAAAATGTAAAATAGTCAGATACAACCAAGGAAAAGATCACTGAGAGTCAAAACACAAGAAACAATGAGTGTCAAAAGCAAAACCTGCAAGAACTCCATTGACAAATAATACGCCTGTTTCACATTCACCCTATTGTAATACTCATAAGTTGCATTCCAATTCATGATCAAAGCGTCTCTAACACTCTGCGCAGTCGCAAAAAACGCCTTTGGCAACTCAAACTTCTCCGGCGAAAACAAAGGCGTGAACTCCGCGTGATACTTGATACTCGAAGCTACCGAAGCAGCATCTGGAACAAACGGATTCATCGAGCTAAACACTTCTGAATTCAATCAACACAAAAATGCAAAATCGCAATCAAAATTTCAAACAGGAACGATCTAGAATACGAATCAGTAACTTCACAAACCCCAACATTCACTACAATCTCCAAATTCCATACCCTAATTACTAAAAAAGCAAGTATTTGAAAGAGACCTTGTTCGGAATCGAGAACTGCATCGGTTACTTTCGCCTTTGGTTCGCTAGAGACAGATTTCACCGATAAAAACGACCTTCTCGTCGGCGATGGACGCCAGTTTCTGCTTCTCGCCGGAAACATCCTTGTTCTCAATCTTCCGTCGTCGCAACGACGAGAAACGAGGCTAGATAAGGAATTGCATTGTACTGAAATCTCAGTTCCGGTCGATACACCGGAGATTCGCATTGTATCCATCAATCTCTCTGTGATAGAGTAGAGAACAATGAAGAGCTTGAAGCTATTTTCAGTTTCACGAGGCAATATCTTATCAGTGAGAGTGATCACTTATAAGTGATCTGTGATTGATTATGCCACGTGACGTTGATATCCACGTGTCATGGTTTTATTGGATGTTGGAAGTGTACTATCCGTGACAGATCACCTTTTCTCAGTGGGTTTCAGAGGAGGAGATATTTCTGGGAGAAAGCGACAAGAGAAGTAATGTACGCTGTACACGTGTAATGTCTCTTCATCGTCAATTTAGTGACGCCTTTTGCTAATACTCAATAGTTTAGTCCTCACTGGTGAAAGTTTAGAATATTACTTGTATTGAACGATTGATCGTAGAGTTATTTGCTAAAAATATGGCAAAACTTTGAGGTTTATTTGCAAAATGACATGATAGAAAATAGTGGTGTTTTTTTTTTTTTTTGTCCGCAATATATCCCTTATATATTAATAGAGAAACACTCTAAAATATAAACCTTACCTTGACGTGTTATTAACAAGATTGCCATGCTGACGTGTCGCTCTCAGAATGATTTGTCACCTATTTAAATAATTGCCCAAATTTTATTAGACTATTTACAGAATTTGCCATTAATATTATACACACATATATCCTACTAATCAAAAAGAATTTTTAATTAAAATTGCAAATAATTATGCAACAAATCTTTCAAAAATAAATATATCACAAACTTAAGCAAATGATTACGTAACTAATATTATTAACATAGGCTACGAGACCACCTTTATCTCTATATTAGCGAGATCATTAAAATGTAACAGAGGCTATGTCCAACCTTAAGCAAATCTTATCAAGTAACTAATACTTCCAAACTAAATATACAACCGCCTTACATTTTTTCCATATAAATATTAGATATCTATATTTTTTTGGTAAGTACATTAGATATCTATATTAATTAGCAAAGACATTAAAATGTAACATACATTTATGTTTATATTTAAGTGACAAAGACATTAAAATGTAACATACGGTGGAAGCGGATTTATCAGTGAGAGTGGCTTCACTTCTTCAGTCACGAGCAACATTGTCCTGGGAGAATAGCCGGTTGAAGCAGAAGATGGCGATATTAAAACAGGAAAACCTCATAAGAGAAGGAAAATAAACCACACATTCAAGAAGTCTGAATACAAAAAAAAATCTAAAATCCTATATTTTATTTCAAAATCAAATTAATTGTTTTTGATCCGATACCCGGTCAGTTCAACCGGCTCATCAAGTTACGGGTTAATGGCAGATTTTTGTGGGTTTTTTATTCGGTTTAAAAAAAACTAGACATCTGAGCAAAAAAAAAAAATACAAGACATTACCACTAAACCTAAACCGGAGAAGTGTACGGATCGCATGCTAACTGATCATGCCGAACGGTTCAGGTCGGACGTGAAAACACTAATTTCTACGTATATAAAGAAATTTATTGAAAAACACAAAATATTCAACCTTTTTAAAGATTGAAAATTTTCTTTACTTATATAGAAAATTGTGACCATCAACCTTTCCCGCGCAAGGCGCGGGTTCTGTATCTAGTATTCCATTATAAAGGAAGAGTAAGTTTACAGAGCTGAGTTTACAACTTAGAAAAAGAGAGAAGTAAATATATAGTGATTAAGGAAACCAAGAGACAACATATGGAGAATTACAAATTCTAGCATTTCGAGCAAGGTTATCAGCGAGCTGATTTGCTTGTCGATTTATATATTTGAAACGATAAGAGTCATGTGCCAATGTTGTAATGTCCTGCAAAAGTCCCTGAATCTCGTGAGGACCTATGACATGAGGTCCAAAATGGGCATTCTTCTCCAAGTACCCATACAAAGAGATTGAATCTCCGCAGAAGGTGACATTACAATAGTTGAGGCGGCGTAGTTGGAGTATAGCTTCCTTCAAGGCAATTGTTTCTGCTTCAAGCACATTGTTTGTGGGTTCAATTGATGCACTTCCTCGAAGGATAAAACGGCCCATTGAATCATGTAAAGTCCAAGCAATGCCGCTGTTGCTATCTTGATTAATCCATGAGGCATCTGTGCAACAACAAAAAGAGGGAGTTTGAGTGAGGACCTGTTGAAATGTTAGTGGAGCTGGCTGTTTGACCTTGGAGGGTTGTTGCACATTTGTAGACAAATAGTGGTGTTTAATCCAGATATAGTTTGCATAGATTCAATTTTTTATATCCGAGAAACTAAATCTGAATCCGAACCAAACCAGAAAAAAATTGATCTAATACCAAAGTTGTTATGTAAATTAAAGATTTATTTGACTAAAACCCGATTTGAAGCGAAACAAAAATCGTATCAAACCATCCATTCTAAATAATTTTACTTTTGGTATGGATAACATTATTCGTAAACCAGAAATCCGAAAAACTATAAAAACCAAACTGAATCTGAGCTGAAAACCGCAAATTTTGAATATGATTTTTTATAAATAACATAAAATTTCCGAATGTTATTTTTTTGGTCCAAAAATATCATGTTAAGACAAATCTAGCAAATAGCAAGGAATATGGACCAGACAAGATGATGAGTCTCTCTTAGTGATGTTAAAACGGATTGCCTGGACCAGTTTAGACCTAGCTCGTTTACATCGCGCTTGTTTAGACCCTACCGTTTAGACTCTTTAGATCCGGCCCGTATAAATTACTTTAGTCCGTTAGGCCCGTTTAAGTTGTAGTAGCCTTTTTTGGGATAAAAATATGATTTTTTGGTGTTTTTTAGGTGTTTTGGATCAACCAAAAGCTTCAAGAGAATAAAGAATTATAAAAATCAAACCAAAATGAAAACGTATAGCTTGAGGTCAACGTCAAGTTCTAAACCAAGAAGAACATGAACAAAAAGTGGGATTCACATTCTACAGTATTATAAAGAACTTGAACCCAGTTGCATCTGTATCAAGTTCAACACTAGAAGCTAAGATACTTGTAATGAAAACAATCAAATTAACAGAGATTGCCAAGAAAAATCAAAATGAATCTTTGAACATATAAAACAAAAGCAAAATCACTAGCATAAATGTAATGAAGGATGGAAGATATCAATCAAATCAGCACCGTCCATTTCATATTAAAGATTTAAAACAAATTACCACCGTCCATTTATTTCCCATGATACTTCTTTCTTACTTGGCCGCAACACCCAACTACATCACATTCTTTCTATTACCATTTACATAAAAGGAGATTCGTATCTCAAAACTTCTTGGAGAGACATACCAAAAAACATAAACTCCAAATCGCAACATTTTCGCGTTTTTGGATGGGGAAGAAGCGGTTTAGTGTCGCGGTGGCGGTTACATTCTTATCCTTGGTTCATATTGTTGTCTCAGTTCCATTCATAATGCTTCATGGAATTTCAGCTGAATGTTCTGATCATACAAATTCTAACTTCCCAAGGCTTCTCTCTAACCTCTCCGGCTCTCGTGGCTCTTGCGTGTAGCTTTTACTATTTAAGACATCTATAGTACTGGCCATTCCAACCATATTTGGTTTGATCCTAACTCGTTTTTTCTTTATGAATCCAGAGAAATTGGAAATGGAAAAAGCGATTCATGGCTTATGCCACTTACAAAACAAGTAGAAATCGTGTGTGACAAGGTGAAGCAAATGAAAGAGTTACGTCTAGGATACAATATTGTTGCAAGATCTCAGGTTTCTTGATACTTTCTTGCAAACTAAAACAAACAAAAGTGCGGTTGTTTTTATCGTTACCCTTTCGAATTTCATGGATGATGGAACAACAGGGGAACTTAGTAGCACGCGGGTTGATCGAGTTTTGCGATGATGGGCCTCCGGTTTACAACTATGTATCTTTAGCTGGTCCTCATGCTGGAGAATCCTCTGTTCCTTTTTGTGGTGTAAGCTCTTTTTAAGAGTTTTTATAGTATTTCATTTCAATTCAATCAATAACAGTAACAACAATGTCTTTCTTTTTTTTGTTTGTTTTTGCATAAAGTGTGATATCGAATGGTGTGATATAGCAGATAAATTGATGAAGAATAGTATCTATTCCGACTTCGTTCAAGTATCATTCTCTATCTCGCTATCGCTAACATGATTATGAATCTTACTTTATCAAGGAGTAATTTTAACATCTTCAATGATTATGCAGGATCATTTAGCTCCTAGTGGTTATATCAAAATCCCTACTGTATGTTTATTCATCATGCATATATATAGTTGAGAAGAATCATATTACAATACTTAGTTTTTAAAAGGAATCTTTGTTTTTGGTTTCTCAGGATATCCCAGAGTATATGAAAAGTTCTAAGTATCTACCAAAGCTTAACAATGAGATACCAAACGAAAGAAACTCAACTTACAAAGAGCGTTTCACGCGCTTAAAGAACTTGGTTCTGATTATGTTTCAGAATGATACGGTTATTGTTCCCAAAGAATCATCTTGGTTCGGTTTTTACCAGGATGGTAATTATACATCTCAACCTCCTCTTCTCTCCCCTCAACAGACAAAGCTCTATACAGAAGATTGGATCGGTTTGAAAACATTGGATGTTGCTGGAAAAGTGAAGTTTGTGAGTCTACCTGGCGGACATCTCCAAATAGCAACTACCGATGTTATCAAATACGTAGTGCCTTATCTTTAAAACCAACCATCTTGATCCATATAAAACGAAGGACGCGTTGCGTCATTAAAAAGAACAGATACCTCATTTGTTATATGCTTATTTATGCAACAGTGACCGATGATTGTGTGTAGAACAAGGATCCACATTCATATAAAGAAACTTACATACCTATCTAAATTATCCAAGTAAACAGTATCATCTCAAGTAAGAGCCAGGAAAGTAGACCTTACTTTCCCTGAATCAAATACTAGAAAGGCTTGGAGGAACTCCGCTTGCTCATCGTTGTTAAGACGGGACTAGCTATGTTGCATGGAAACGGAAACGGAAACGCGGAAGCGAAACGTTTCGGAAACGGGAAACGATTTTTTCTAAAATTACGGATTGGAAACGTTTTGGAAACGTATATACATATATATAGATATACATATATATATATATATATATAACATTAACATAAAACTATATTAAAGAAAAAATGGTTTAAACAATACAAATCCAAAACATCAAATATTAAATAGGTTAATAACTAAATTTCTAAAAGACAAAGATTAAAAGGTTTAAATTCAAATATTTAAATCAAAGATCATATAAATTTGCTTCCAAATCTGATTTGTCTAGAGAAATATCTTAAAATTTAGAGTTTTCCAAAATTAGCTATATACTTATATGTATTATATAATTTTAATATATCCAACTCTTATTTATTAAGTTTCCAAAAGTCAATAAATAGAAACTCCCGCGTTTCCATTTTTGAAACGCGAGTTTCCATCGTGTTTCCAAACATAGAATTTTAGGAAACATGTTTCCGTGACGTTTTTCGTGTTTCCGAAGAGTTTCTGTTTCCGAAACGTTTCGGAAACGGGAAACGGACCTCTGAGAGAGTTTTCATGCAACATAGGGGACTAGTACTCATGATTTGATTGTCCAATCCTAGAATGAAGACCAGAGAGGCAGAGACCGCAAAAACAATATTCTGTGTGACAATATCTCCTTTAGTAGCATCGTTGTTTTGGTTCCTTCTTCTGCAATGGCATCATTGTTTTTGTTGACTCTGCTGCGACGCATCTTCACCTTTAAACTGGACGCAAAGAGAAGCAGCTACCATGAAAAGGCTACTTGGCTTACCAAGAAGAGAATCATCTACTATACTGATTGATGCAACTTCATGAAACAGAAACAAAAACATAACCTTTTTATTGAGTCTTAAGGAGAGGTACAAGAACAAAAACAATATTACACTCCAATTGATCCACTTAATCAAGCTGATCTCTACAGGCAACTGAGGAAGCCATCACCCAAAGAATAGCATTTTATCTATTACGAAAAGACTCAGACTCGAAAATGGCATAGAGACTAGAGAGTACAGATAAACAGAAACAGAATGAGCAAACCAAGAAAACACTCACAATGCAGTTATGTTACAATTTCTAAAACTAAAAAAAGGTTATCTTATTGGGTTCCCAGAACATACCAAAATGCAGTTTTTGGACTTAAACTAGTCTAGTCATTAACAAAGAGCTTTGGAAGACTTTGATTCTTTCATGACACATTGGTCAAGGCTCCATTTTTAGTGGCAATGGAGGAGAGAACATTAAGCTTCCTTTTTCAAGCTGGATTTCCCTCTCGTGTTTGTTACTTCCTTGGTGGTTCGCATTTCTTGTCACTCCTGTCTTCCCTTCACTGCCCTCTGAAGAACAAACTTCATTTTCAGAATCAGTTTCAGTTTCTTCTTCATCTTCAAAGCTCTCGTTTCCCTTGGGAACGTATTTAATTTCCTCAACCTCATTCGAATTCCCTTTCTCTTCTCCATTTCCATCGTTTGACCCGCTTGTTGAGTCATCTTCCTCATTTATGCTTGACTCTGGTGTATCTCCATAAACTTTATATACATTCCCATTCTCATCAAAGCTCACAGTTTTCACCACACGGTTTGTTTTTCCTCCACTTCCTTTCACCAAAACCCTGTTCCCAGTTTTCGAACCATGCCTCTTTCCATCATCCCTGGACATCACGAGGGTTTCCTCTCCATCATCAACTGAATCATCCTCTGCACTAGACGTTAGGTCGTCTGAATCTCCAAAAACCTTACACACATTCCCATTATCATCAAAGCTCACAGTTTTCACCACCCGAGTTGTTTTCCCTCCATTTCCCTTCACCAAAACCCCGTTCCTAGTTTTTAAACTCTGCCTCCTTCCATTACCCCTGGACATCACAAGGGTTTCCTCATCACCATCAACTGAATCATCCTCTGCACTCGAAGTTAGATCATGCGTAGTTCCATATACCTGACACACATTCTTGTTCTTGTCCAATACAACAAATTTCCTAACCGGAGGCTTCACTACATTCTCTTTAATTACAACCCCGGTTCCACAGTTAGAGCTAGCAACCTTTCTCTTATCACTAGAACTCATTGGAACTTCTTCACTATCATCAGTCATGTCTGCATTGTTATCTTCATCCTCACTAGAAGTAACAAAATTGTTCCCCACTCGGTTCCTCGATTTTTCGATTGTTCTGGCTTCTGCTACACCAAAACCCTGAGGCTTTTTGCCATTAACTTTGCTGCGTCTACTCACACTTATTACAGACTTAGCAACAAATTCACACCTTTTAACAGCACAATCATCAACATACTGCAAAAACCTAACCAAATCTCTGCTCAGTGATCTCTTACTACTTCGTATCATTGGATCAATCCTACCCTAATAGAGAAAAACGATACCAAACTTTAAGATCTAGAAAACTAAAAAGACAGAACTTTCCAAGGATTCAAAAAGGGTTTAAATACCTGAATTGAATCCAGTTGAAGAAGCAAGTCAGTAGCTTTTCGAGACACAACCTTGAAAGGGAAAATGGGTTTCCCTGAAACCGAAGATTTGAGAGACAAGAAGCTAGATTTTATCATTGCAAGCTCCTTGAGTTGTCTAAAGGATATGGATCTGTGAACAAGGTAAGAGCGGAAATGGGTTTGAATAACACGCGCCGCCGAATCTCTTAGTGTAGAGTGTCGATCTCGACGTTTCTCATAGAAAGCTGAAAACTTGTTGAGGGACGATTCAAGATCATCGATTTTGCGGAGGAGACAAGACATAACAACTTGGTCGTATTCTCGTGGAACATTCTTTTGCTGACGCAAAACACGGTGTTGACCTCTAATAACATTGAAGTTTTGACACGAAGTTTCGCAGGAACATTGAGTTTCTTGTTGATGATTTTGAAGGTAAGTTGCGAGAAGATGGAGAAGATTATCCTCCGGCGGCGGCGGCGGAGAAGGGTGGTTGATTTGGGTGCAGCAGTGTGTTGATGTGGCGACTAGAGGGATGTTATTGTGGTGGTTTTGGTGGCGTGAGCACCCGTTGTTGTTGTGATGGTGGTGGTGGTGAGAAGCCATGGAATCGACGGCGGAGTCTGCTATTAGATCGAATGTAGTATTAAATGGCTTTTGACCAAATCGGTCCTGTGAATAAGAAACCTCTTTAGAAGAAGAAGACAGAGAAACGTCACGTAGTGCTCATTATTTCTTACGATCCGGCACGCATTTCGTCTTATTGACTGGTCAAAACAAACCGGATGGGTTCTCTGCACGAGGGTTATAAACTGCTATGGTCGAAGCAAACCGGATGGGTTCTGCACGAGGGTAATAAATTGGTAGGAAAACGGCTATAATCAACCCAAACAAAATTCATAATATATTTTTTCTTTTTATCAACCGCTTTAATTATTGTTGCTAAAAAGAATTTAAGGAATGTCATTTACAAAAGTGATATGATGCGGTTCGATACGAACTCTTCGTGCCAAATTATCCTCTTTAGTATTTGCACTTTGAAGAATTAAAAAAAGAAAGAAATTTGAAAATTTTTCCTTGTTGATCTGGATCTTCTTCAAATACAATGAAAAGGCTGGCTATTAGGTTGGAGAAGACACAATTTTCACCAAATCTGAACAATATGTATAAAAAGCTACGTCTTGATTATCGACTCCAATCATACACTTCATCGCCCAGACAAAAGCTTCAATTTATGTATGGAGTGGAGTAAGGCTTCTACGAACGTTGATAGCTCTCATGGTTGGCGCGTCTCCGTTTGATGACGTACAATACCACCTTAAACCTGAAAACTTATCATTTTCTTTCCATGAACTATCAACCAAACAACGATGTCCAGAATACAATGCATCATGTGGAAAATGTCTCTCACAGGTGTGGGTTTCCGAATTTAAAGACCCATGAGTTTCAGTATGAAGCTCGGCTTAAGCTAACTGCCACGATTGTGTCTCAGTTTCCACTAAGCGCAATACCTCTAATGAATCATTATCCACGTTCTCGTACAATTTATCAATCCTTGCTTTCCAGATATACCAAATTATCCATGGGAACGAGGATGATGCACATCTACGTAAGGAGTGGTGTGTGGAGATTTTGTGACAACAAGGAGTGGAGATTTGTTGATGATGAAAAAAATCGTGGGAGATTACTGAATTCTGAATTGACTACAAAAATGAATTTTGAGTCGACTACTGAATTAGATAGGTAATATATGCTTCTTCAACGAAAATTAAATTTTATAGGACACATTCACGTAAAAATAATTAGACATTTCATTATGTATAGCTACGATGGAGTGAAAAAGGGCTAAATCCTACAAAATATGGATGTGAACTTACTTATTTAAGGTTGGGACACAACTCAAATGCTATTTGTAATATTCCTAGACCAATTATTGTTATTGTTTAGACAAATTTGAGTTACAAAATAGTTTTATTAGTCGAGAGAGTTGGCTATGTATCTTCTGTATTTCGTATTTCATAGAAATATCAATAATTGAGTTCATACTTGGAGCAAATAATATAAGATTACTTTATGCCCTGTTGCGATTTTACGTTTCTCTTACTTGATAGATTTACAGCAATGCCAAGGTAAAGTTAGTGGTAGATTTATGTTAATTTGATTTGTATGGTATGAAGATATATTGAGGTTGTTAATGGTTAGTAGACTCAAGAGTAGTATGATAATAAAGCTGTGAACATGATTGGTACAGATTCATGGACAGTTACAGATGATGTATAATGCACAAGACATTGAGAACAAATGCAGACATAGTTGCAGTTATCTTTGTGCTAGACACAGATGATCTTTAAGCTAGAGAATCTAAGACAGCACATTGTGAAGTCACATGGATTAAAGTGACGTGCTGAACCTTGGAGTCTTATTAAGAAGATCCAAGAAGTGAGAGCTCAACCAGATCATGTTTCTTGCTCATAAGAACAAGTCTTTCATAAAGCAGAATATCAGCTGAGTGAACCTGCGGTAACAGAGCAGAAAACAAGAAGACACTGTGTAACGCAACAGAGGTAGAAAAGGCTCAGGTTGTAGAAATCACTAGAACGGCTGTATCAGTACATGGACATAGCTGCGTCAAAGTGAAAGCATGTTTCAATTTGACATGCCTGTATCGTGGTGCAGAGCAGTTGTGCGATAGAACAGAGGATTGTGTCAAGTTGACAAAAGAGCACAAGCTATTACCCAAAAGATAAAAGGAAAAGCTTGTGGAAGGTAGGGTTTTGGAGAACTCTAAGAGGTATAAAAGGAAGAGGTTGTAACAAGAAAAAGGTTACACACCTTAGACCTAATATTGAGAGAAGCACACAAGTTGTGTGTGGTGTTATCCCACTAGACAAATAGATAGATTTGTTAGTGGCTTTTGTAGAAGAACCACACTCGTCGGAAAAGACAATGAGTGTTGGTTTCTTTGATTCATCTAAATAAGAGTGGTAGGCACAAGTGTGTGCTAGATACCATTGGCAAATGTGATTTTTGCATTTTTATTCTAGTGAATGATTCTCGACTTGGTCCCGGAAATGTAGGTTATCCGAACTCTGTTAACAAATCTCTTGTGTCGTCTCTTCTCTATACTCTCATCTCTCCTTAAACATCTCATATGCATATCTATCTTATAAGCTTTGTAGATCTAGCAAGCATATCTTACTTCATGATATAATTAATAACTTTCTTTACATGGTTTAGATGACCAGCCATGTAAGTGTTTTTTTTTTTCTTTTTTTTTTCGTGGCTATTTTTTTTTTCTTGTAATTTCATTTTTTTAATAATTAAAGGTATAATAGGTTTTTAATTATTATAAAATCTATTTCATCAAACATAACTAGAAAAAGTATAGATAGACAAATTAACAAAAAAAATATCCTTTATTTCTAATTTTCTCTTTTTTTTTTATTGACATCTAGACCAACATGCTTCCACTTGAAAACGTAAGATAAGAAGTGGATTTATAATTAGATCATGTTTTTTTGGCAGTTTTTATAGATGCAAGTCGATCTTACAATATTTTTTAACTAATCTATACTATATAAAAGTCGAGGCTATAAGCTTCTTAGGCCATCCACGTAGGATTTTAAACGACCATTCGCGGTTGGACATCTCATTAATTAACATTTTTAGCAATCATAATAGTTAACATTTTTACATTATAACATTTTCTATATTACAATATTTATGAAAAGGAAAAAAAACAATATATATGTAAAGAAGAGAAAAATGTCAAATGTTAAAAACAACATAGAGAAGAGAAGGTCGTGGTACCGAGAGATGTTTTTGTGGGAGCCAAACCATTATGGGAAGACTTTCTGCAAGGTACATTTCTGAGTACGAAAGCACCACATGTGGGGAAGATTCATATGATAGTGAATAAGATTTGGCGTTTGGGAGACAAATCTTCGTTAATAGATGTTTTTGAAGTGAATGAAACAACTGTCAAATTCCGTATAAGAAACGAAGGTATGAGACACAGAGTATTGAATAGGAGAATGTGGAATATCATGGACATCCCTATGATTGTTTCAAAGTGGACTCCTTTTAAGGAGGAATCGCAGCCTGCCATGAAGTCTATACCACTTTGGGTCACTCTAACTAATATTCCACCAACCATGTTCACGGATAAGGGTCTAGAGTTTCTAGCTAGTGCGGTTGGAAAACCAATTCGGCTTCATCCAAAAACTGAGGCATGTGTCAGTTTTGAGGAAGCACAGATTCTAGTGAAAGCTGATCTAACAAAGGAACTGCCTCAGAAGTATGTGTTTACAGGGGAGGAAGAAGGGGAGCTGGATTCAACAATCAACTACACTTACCCGTGGCTACCTCCAAGGTGTAGTTGTTGCCAAAAATGGGGGCATCTAAGGGATACTTGTCTCTCTATGGGTAATAAATCTCCTAGAAAGCATGTCCCAGAGTCTGAAATTAAGAAGAGAACAGATGAGATAGTAGAGCAGAGAACAGAACAGGGCAGCGGGGAGGAGAAAGGAGATACTGTTGGAGTGGTCTCTGAGACTGCAGTTGCTCAATTATCAGATCCTGCAAACAAGACTGAAAATGCAGACGGGCAGTCATGGATAACCCCATCAAAGCCGGGTAGTACATCGGGGAAAAAGCGAGAGGAACTGAAATTTGGTGAGGTTTCCATTCTGTCTAATTCTTTTGCGGCGCTTGGAGCAGAGGATGAAGCTGATGATGCTCAGGTGGTTACCACAACTGAGAGGGAATCAACTGATCCAAATAAACCAAATAATACTACGACACAGGAGTTGGTGAATAATCAGTGCTTAGAAGAAACAGAGGACCAAAATGAGTTGCTAAAAGGGTCTGCCGGAACAGAAAAGATCCAAGGGTATAAACCTGAGCTACAGTTGCGTCCATCGCTACCTCGTGGTTCAAAATCTGCGCACAAGACGGTTTCAATGCCTTCTACTCAATCTGCTAGGGTAAATCCTAAAGATCGAAGTAAGAAGGTAACCCCCAAACACCATTAGATGTCAGGTTTCTTTTGGAATGTCCGGGGATTAAATAAAACGTCAAAACATTCCATAATCAAACGGTGGTTGGAGGAGAAACAGTTTCAGTTCGGGTGCTTTCTTGAGACTCGAGTTAGGGAAAGAAATTCAGAACGCTTGGCTACTAGTTTATTTCAAGACTGGTCGGTGTTAACAAACTATGAGTATAATCGAAGGGGTCGTATCTGGGTGATTTGGAGAAACAACGTCAGAATGAGTCCTTTCTTTAAAAGTGAACAGCTGATCACTTGTTCGATAAAATTGGAACCACAAGAGGAAGAGTTTTTCTGCTCTTTTGTTTATGGCCTGAATACTGGAGAACAAAGAAAGATCCTATGGCAAGAGCTGCAGGACCACTTTGATTCTCCCATTATTCGATCAAAGCCTTGGATTATCTTTGGGGATTTTAATGAGACGCTTGACATGGAGGAACACTCACGGGTGGAGGATAATCCGGTAATAACATATGGTATGAGAGATTTCCAGGGAGCAGTGAACTACTGTTCTCTTACGGATATGAGCTCTCATGGGCCTTTATATACCTGGTGGAATAAACGAGAAGCTGACCCTATTATGAAGAAGTTGGATAGGGTTATGGTTAATGATGTTTGGTTGCAGGCTTTTCCGCAGGCTTATAGTGTCTTTGAGGCTGGGGGCTGCTCTGATCATGCGCATTGCCGAATAAATCTGAATGGAGAAGAAGAAGGATCCAAAAGAAAACGAAAGCCCTTTAAATTTGTTAATGTCCTTGCAGAGATGGAGGAATTTAAACCGATGCTTAACGACTATTGGAAGGAAACAGAGCCTCTGTTTCTGTCTACCTCCACATTGTTCCGGTTCACAAAAAAATTGAAAGGGCTCAAACCATTGATCAGAAACTTAGCAAAAGAGCGCATAGGCCATTTAGTGAAACGGTCTAAAGAAGCATATGAAAACCTTTGCAAGCACCAAGAAGAGAACTTGAGAAACCCAACAGTTCAAGCTATGGAAGCAGAAAATGAAGCTTACTTACAATGGGATCACGTGTCGGGCCTTGAGGAAAAGTTTTTGAAGCAGAAATCAAAATTGCATTGGCTGGAAGTGGGGGACAAGAACAACAAAGCTTTTCACAGAGCGGTTGCGTTGAGGATAGCAAGGAATACAATCCGTGAGGTTCAATGCAATGATGGTAGCATAGCAAAAGGGGAGGAGATCAAAGTAGAGGCAGAGAGATTCTTTAGAGAATTTTTGCAACAGGTACCCGCAGACTTTGAGGGTATCACAGTAGAGGAACTCAACGAATTGTTGCCATTTCGATGCTCAGATATTGACCAACACATGCTGACCAGTGTAGTCTCGGAGGAAGAGATCAAGAAGGTGCTATTCACTATGCCAAATGACAAATCTCCAGGTCCTGATGGGTTTACATCGGAGTTCTACAAGGAGGCATGGGATATAATAGGGAAAGAGTTCACTACTGCAGTTCAGTCTTTTTTTGCAATGGGGTTTTTACCTAAGGGGATTAATTCAACTATCCTTGCTCTCATACCCAAGAAATTGGAGGCGAAAGAAATGAAGGATTACAGGCCCATATCTTGCTGCAACGTAATATATAAAGTCATCTCTAAGATCATCGCAAATAGGCTTAAGAGAGTTCTCCCCAAGTTCATAGCGGGTAACCAATCAGCTTTTGTTAAGGATCGGCTATTAATTGAAAATGTCCTTCTCGCAACAGAATTGGTTAAGGATTACCATAAAGAATCGGTCTCAGAACGATGTGCGATCAAGATAGATATCTCTAAGGCTTTCGATTCAGTCCAATGGTCTTTCCTAATTAATGTCCTCACTGCTATGAACTTTCCCCAGATGTTCATACACTGGATCACTCTCTGTGTTACTACGGCGTCATTCTCGGTTCAAGTGAACGGTGAGCTAGCAGGCTACTTCCAGAGTTCAAGAGGACTCCGACAGGGCTGTTCCCTATCGCAGTATCTTTTTGTTATAAGTATGGACGTCCTCTCGAAAATGTTAGATAAGGCTGCGGGAAAAGGGCAAGTGGGTTATCATCCACGCTGCAAGAAGCTAGGTTTAACTCATTTGTGCTTCGCTGATGATCTAATGGTGCTCTCGGATGGTAAAGTTCGGTCTATAGAGGGTATTGCTGCGGTTTTTGATGATTTTGCCAAGTATTCTGGTCTTAAAATTAGTATGGAGAAATCAACAATGTTCCTTGCTGGAGTCTCAGCCCCTACCCGACAACAGATTTCAAGTAAATTCCCTTTTGAAGTTGGTCAGTTGCCGGTGAGATACTTGGGACTACCCCTAGTCACTAAACGTCTCTCAACCGCTGACTATGCACCTCTTATAGAACAGATACGTCAACGTATTGGGTCTTGGACTTCTCGCTATCTCTCTTTTGCAGGCAGATTCAATTTGATAAGTTCGGTTCTCTGGAGTATATGTAACTTCTGGTTAGGTGCATTCCGTCTTCCCCGCGACTGCATCAAACAAATTGACAAACTATGTGCAGCATTTCTCTGGTCAGGTTCAGAAATGAACTCAAAGAAGGCAAAGCTGTCATGGGATCAAGTGTGTAAACCAAAAACAGAGGGTGGTCTAAGCCTTAGAAGCCTAAAAGAGGCAAATGATGTATGTTGTTTAAAGCTGGTATGGAGAATACTCTCCCAACGAAGCTCTCTATGGAAACAGTGGGTAGAAATGTACTTACTTAAAAGAGAATCTCTATGGACAGTTAAAGAGACCGCAACCACGGGCTCATGGATTTGGAAAAAAATAATCAAGTATAGAGATGTAGCAAAGAATTTTTGCAAGGTGGAGGTTGGAAATGGCGAAGCTGCGTCTTTCTGGTATGATTCTTGGTCCCCATTGGGAAGACTTATTGATGTTGCAGGGGTAAGAGGCGTCATTGATCTTGGAATCAATCGGAAAATGTCTGTGGCGGAGGCTTGGAGAACACGACGACGACGCCGGCATAGAACGGACTCTTTGAACTCGATTGAAGAGATGCTTCATTCAAAATGGCAAACTAGAACAGAACAACGTGATAGAGTTCTGTGGAGAGGAAAAAACGACACTTTCAAAAGCCATTTCTCAACCAAAGACACTTGGAACCACATTCGAACTACATCTAACACAGTAGCTTGGCACAAAGGAGTATGGTTCACCCATGCGACACCGAAATACTCCTTTTGTGTATGGCTCGCAGCTCATGATCGCCTTGCCACGGGAGCCCGTATGTTGAAGTGGAACAGAGGAGCATCGGGAGTTTGCAATCTCTGCAATAGCTGCATAGAAACGAGAGACCATCTCTTCTTCTCTTGTAGCTTTTCCTCAGAAATATGGGACTCACTTGCTCGGGGATTACTCAAACAACACTATACTACGGACTGGGCTCAACTTCTAACACTCATTTCGGACACCCACACGGATCGAGTGGATAGTTTTCTTATGCGTTATATCTTCCAAGTCACAGTTTACACCATATGGAGGGAGAGGAACGGGAGACGTCACGACGGGGTCACCAATCCAGCAGCTAAGCATATCCAATGGCTCGACAAACAAGTGAGAAATCAGCTAACTACCATAAGAAGAATGAAGGATCGTCGTTACGAAGCCAGCTTCCAACGTTGGCTACAAAGCCGAACCTAATCTCGTATTTTCTCTATAATTTCTGCTTCGCAATCTATTTCTATCAGACATACGATGCACTAGTTGTACAAACGTTATTTTTTCTTTGAATTTAATTTAACATTTAATTCAAAAAAAAAAAAAAAAAAAACAACATAGAGAAATTTTCCTTTCTTAAATGAAAAGAAAAAGGTTAATAGGGAAAAATTCTACTTAACAAAAAAAAGTGAGCAAGAAAGTTTCTAAATACTAAAGTATTAGTTTTATGTATAAATAGTATTCTATAATTTAGAATGGCAAGGTGTTAGCTTTGACTTTGATCATCAAATAGTGATGTGGTCGGTGAGAATGACATGTGCACTATTTGTTTGGAAGAGTTTGACGATGGAACAACCGAACAAGTATCGGGACTTTACCATGTGGACACGAGTTTGACGAAAAGTGTGTTATAGAGTAGTTTGTGAGAATTGATGTCTATCCATTGTGTCGTTTCGAGTTGCCACGTTAAAGATGAAGGATGAGGGGGACCGAAAAGCTTACTAAATTTTGTATAAATGATTTGTGCAAGATCATAGTTTATTTTTATGTAAATCCTTTTCTATGGTTCTATATATGCTCTCAATCTAATTTATAGTATTGGACTCTCATTCAAAAATCATAACTATATTGATCATACTCGATTGTTATATAGACTTAAATAATATAAATGTAAACTTTTGAAACACGACATATGTAAATTAAAAAAATAAAATTTAATTATTGTAATCTTATTATATAAAGTATGGTTTTTAAAGTTAATAACTCATAGGATCATGACACGTGTCAAATCTACCGATTTTAGATTTTGACACGTGTAAAACAAAATTTTCTATAAGAAATATTTATAAAAAATATTTATAAAAAAGCTAATTATAAAAAAATTGTACAAGAGAAATTTTGAAAATATATATGGAAATATTTCTAAATATAATCTTGTGTTATTAAATACATAATATAAAATGATCAAATTGTAAAGTATATGAAAATAATATTATCATTAGTCTCACTAAATTTATTAATATGTCATTAATCACAAAATTAGCAGTGGACATTTTGGTTTAATTTCAAGTTAAATTTTATTCGGTCTAACAATCTAACCACAATTTAGCTTATTATTTATAAATATTTTTAAAAAATGACAACAAATTGAAGCAAATAAATTTTTTGTTGTTGTTGGGATACATAAATAAATTCATATTAGTCTCACTAAATTTGAATAGAGTAATCAATCAAGAGGTAGACGAAAAAAACTCAACAATGTATACAATATATACATGTATATTTGATTATATATATATATATATTATTGTTCGAACAGCTTTAAATAAAATATTTAAATATGATTGGTAATTTTCATGTTCTAGATTTGACATTCGGATATTAGATTAGTTTAATCACTAAAGATTTGACAACAAATTTACATATTTGAGTCAAAATAAGTGAGTGAAATAATTGGTAAAATTAAAAGATAAATCAATGGTAAAACTGCATATGCACTATTAGAAGAAAATTTTGTTCTTAGCTATTATTAATATCTTGAAGAGGGTTAGATGAAATAAGCGCATGGAAAGAAGAACTAGATTACGTTTTGGTATCTATATTTATAAATATTGTGCTGACTAAGGATTCTTTAAAAGAGATGATTTCACTTTGCTATGTTTGCGGATGAAAAACTGTTGAGATGATACTGAACTTGACATGAAAGTAGAATACCATTTGTGACTCCAAGGTAAAATGTTATCGATTAAGATAATGAAAAGGAATCGAGAAATAAAAAACATAAATAAATGGTAAAACTATGATAAAATAATATATGTGTATGGGATGTTTAAGGGATATATGAGAACCATTAAGATTTAAGATACTATTAATTTGATCTCATTGGGGGTTTTGACAATCATTCTCTAACTAAAACGACGACATTTTCGTTTTAGAGAGACTATGTCGTTTTGGTTAAACGGTGACTGTAAACGGCAAGTTAACAACGTAAGCGTCGTTCTAACGACGACTTAATGCGATGCCTAATTTGGCCAAGTCAACGAAAACTTAGCTATTTTCAGAAAATTCAACAGAAACTTAGTGATTAAAGTGACATTTTGAAAGTTCATGCTTTAATCGTCCCAAATTTGAAAATTGACACATTTTTCGACATTTTTCCCAAAAACAAAGCCTCGCGTAGCGGGGGTTAATAACCTAGCTTAAATTAAAAACATATAAATATTTTGATATAACCATATATGTTGACTCACACAAACTTACTCAAAGACAACGCTCCATAGTACTTTTTTAAAGAAAGACCTCAGATCGATACGATACTTAAATACATAATGGGACTGTATGATACTTGATACATAATGGTGGACTTTCACATCTTGAAACACTTGACTTCAAGCGACATATGCTCTGGCGTTCCATCCATTGTTCTCCTTATGATAGCATTGTAGTCTCGACGGGAGCCACGGCTTTTGAAGGCAATGTAGAAGATTGCATTCTCCGCCTTGGCCCACTTCTTCGACTCCACATCTTCTCTGGTTTGTACAATTATCTTTCTCAGCTCAAATGGCTGTGCCCACTGCAGTTTTTCCTGCAAGACAAACACCAAGAGATCATTAACCTACACGCGGTTCCCCATCTTAACTTGTTGTTTTTAAGTCAAGTCCTTTTGCCTCACCAGGAAACGTCCACAAGTGGTAAAGAATGCAAGTTCCGCATACAGATGAAGCCATTTCTTGTATTCTTCCACCTCTGATTCTTTCATCTGCAAATCGCACGTCAACAACAACATATCACATCTTTGTGACCATTTTAAGATTTAAAAGGGAGGGAGCTCACCTCGTAGTATTGCAGATTATCACTGGCAGTTAGTGCATCCTCAGGCACCCAATCGGGCATGTCACCTTTGAAGAAATCATCCACGGAAAGTCTGTCAAAGGCCGCACATAGGTCGCCTTCCACCTCCTCTGAGATCGTACATGCATGACCAACAATAGAGATGGAAAATATTAGACACACAAACCAAAAAAATATATAGAGAGAAGTTGGTTTGAGCACCAAAATTACAATTTACCTGGAGTTTGCGGCGGCTTAAACCTGCAGAGGGTTACAATCATAGTCGAGAAACGTTTCTTCTCAACCTCATTATACTGAACCCTTGCTTCGAAGTCGCGAGTGGAATTGACTATCATGGAAGTAACTATTCCGGTATCCTTGGACACATTCCCAAGTGCAGACAAAAATTGAAAGTTTGTCCCCTACAAGATCAAAATAAGACGAAGTTCACTTAAAAGCACTACAACTTATAGAAACCAATAATATAGTAGATAGTGGAGAGAAGCAAAATCTCAAGTGCAAAAGAGAGAGAGAGAGAGAGAGGGACTAATTTACCTTGTGCAGATTGTAGCAATGAATTCCAACTTTACAAAGTAAGCCCTGATTGAGAGAGTCAAAATCAAAATCGAGGTTACTAATTAAAATAAATAAAAACCACCCCGCCCCAAATAAAAAACAAAAAACTACCAGAGGTGTAATCTTCTCGTATATAGGAATTCTTCGAGATTCCAGTATAAACGATGGTGGAGGAGGCTCAGGAATGGGAAAAAGTGTTATGCAGGGCGACCGTGGTACAAGGTCATCATCGTGGTCAGGAGATGGTGCAGAGGGCAAGTATGTTTGATGTTCCTCCAATACATTCGCCGGATATAAATCCGTCGGTAATAGAGTTGGTGAAAGGAAATAGGGCAAGCCTGTTTCAGAGTCCAGCCGATATATGGCCATGTCTATGAGTCCGTCTTCCGTACGCCTGACGGGCCCATTGAATTGATCACTGAAGACAGACATTCTTGGAAAATCTCACCCAACCCTAAATTCTGATAAAAGGATTAGATTCAATTGAAATCTTAATACCCGAACCCTAAATTTTTTTGAACATCTATGAGGATCAAATTTCAACCGACAGAACCCTAAACCCTAATTTCTCGGAATCTGTCAAACCACAAATCGTTGATTCCAGAGAGAGTTGAAATCAAGGTGGGAATCAACCTCTGAAACTAAATCTAACTATCATGTAAGGTAAGAAAAATAACAATGATGAGTTTTATGAGGTCCATTCAGCAGAAAAGATTCGACGAAAGAAAGAGATCCGATGAAGATCGCCAAATTAGTTCGGCCTTTCTGGGTTTCCTAAATTTTACCCTGTTTTATATAGAGATAATAAGGTGTAAAATAGAATTCCAGGCCCAAATTAAATTTTTCGTTAAACGTTTTAAGGCCCAAACAAGATATATATTTCGCCATTAAACTGGGCGACTTTACCCCTACGCACTTTCGGAATTGAGTCTTTATTTATGTCAGACGAATTAATGCTGTGTCATTTTCCAGTCAAATAGCTTGTTATTTTTCCCGACTTCATTATGCTTATCTTACTTTATTATTTTAAAGACGGGACGTTTGGGTGTCCATCTGTCCAACCCTTCATCATCCCGCCTTTTCGCACCCTAACCCTATATCTTCTGACATCTTTATGAGAAAAACTATTCACTTCACCGATAAACTTTCTTCTTTCTTCTCCACTCTTCTTTTTCTAAATCCGTTGTAGCCCTCAATTTCGCATATCTTCTAAAATTGTTTTACTCGGAAGTCCTTGTTTTAGTCGGAACTCCTCCTATCCGTCGTCAGTTTCATCGGGTCGGTGATAGAACATCACTGATTTTGTTTCCCGAAATTGTTTCAGACGTTTAGTTTTTTCGTCTCTCACTCTGTTTTTTGTTCGTTTTTTTGTGAATTATTGTTAAAAAAATTTCCGTTCTCGCATGCATCTCTCTTCTTGTTCTTTTCACCTTTTTGCTAAACATATTTCGAATCTCTTGACGCGCCGATTTTGTTTTCTCAACCAGATCTATATATAGTATTAGACATCCTTTTTCACTGCTCGCTTTTACTGATCTACACATCTAATTACGTCTTCACCGTTTTTAATATATCTTGGTTTTGTTTTGGAAACTAGTTTGGTTAATATTTTACACGTACGAAATCATCTCAATATATTAAATCTATATTAAGTTTAGACACCTCGCTGATTAACATATTTTGAATCTGATAATTTTCTATTTAAAAGTTTTAGTAAAAAGGAAAATGTATTTAAATTATAATGTTTTAAAATGTAAAAAGATAACTATAAAGAAATTATACCTATATTTCCATAAGAGATTTTGCCATATAGTAAACAAAAGTTTTGTTTTTAACAACTTAAAAATATAAAAAGAAAAATATATGTATATAAGAAAATAATATGTATATTTTCCACAAAAAGACGAAATTATAAAATTATGCTAAAATTATTATTAATAAGTTACTAACTGTACAATATTAAGATTTAAATATAGAAAAAAGATTAAAAAAATTATACAATCATTTATTAATCGTATAAGAAAAAGGATAAACAAATAGATTGTTTCATATTTTTCACCAAGGAAACTTATTTCTTCGGAAACACCACCATTGCTTTAACTTTTCTATTGGTAAAACTTTTTTTTTTCTGTCATAAATTATTAAAACGCAATAAACATGAGTGAAAAAGCTTTAGAAACTAACATTTTTCAGAGATGTGAAATTTAAAAATGGCTCTCAACCAAAATGACAAACATACGACAACATATTGTAATTTGGAGAAAAAAACATGAAATAAATACTAATAAAACGCAATCTAAAAATAAAGATTATCAATACTGGAATTCTGAGACGAAAGAGAGACATCAAATGAGAATTTAATAAAATAACATGTCATACTAAAAAAAATAAAAGTAGTATGTGATTGTTATGGAGGTGACGATGGTGGTGGTTGATGGTTACGGAAGTGCTGATAGGGTAATTTAAAAAAATAACATGAATCATGTAAAAAATATTTGCATTCATCATTTGTTGAAAATATACCATGTAATTTATAAAAAAAAATACACTTTGAATCATAATGGTTTTTTAAAACTAGCATGTGATATTCAGATCCAAGAAATATATGACAGTGGAGAAAAATTAAGAATTATGAACGACGATGGACATAGACTAGAGTTGTTGTCGCAAAGGCTCGGCCCGATGTCGGAGGAGCTAAAGAAGGTGGAGAAATAAGTGCAGTTGGAGAAAGAGGACAAGAGGCGGTAACCGTGGTATTGGTGTTGATGACGATGGTTCAAGCATGGTGGTGTTGGCGGTAAATATTGACGAAGGTGGTGGGTCAAAATTAGCGAGATATGGTATTGATGGTGGTGGTGATTGTGATAGTAATGAGATCCAGTTGTCGTGGTGGGTCGGAGTAGTGAGACTCGGTGGTGATGCCCGACGAATGAGAGAAATGGAGATAGAGAAAAAAAAAAGATATGGTACTGAAGAATCCGACAAGAGTGAGAGAAGGAGAAACAGAAAATCGAGCAAAAATAAGAGAATCTAATGAAAGAAAGAGAATGATTTGAGACTTTCTCGCTGGCGAGAGGAAGGAAAAAAGAGAGAACGAAAAATAAATGGGTAATATGGGGCAAAAATTAACAAAAACCATGTAGCAAATAGACATTGTTTAGTCAAATGTTAATTTTTTTTGTTTTGTTTTAGTCTTAAGTTATTTAGTGTCATATTTTTGTTTCTAAATTGCCCACATTGAAATTATAAGGTGTAACACTCTTCCGATGGATGTAAATAATTTACTAAAATGAAGAAAATAATAATAATAATAATAATTTATTAAAATTCAATGATACAACATATAAACATTTTATGAATATCATAACTTACAATAAACAAAAAATTATATAATTTTATAAATAGGTCAATATTTATATCAGAAGATTTAATAATTAGTGTAACATATATAACTACAAATAGTATTTTATATTGCGCATTATGCATAATAAATTTATATTTAAAAATAATTAATATGCTGTATTTTCTAAAATTTAAACATATTTGTTTATACAATTTTAGTTAAGCTTACAAAAATAAAATAAAAAAATTAAGAATGATAATTTCGACCAGCAACCCGTGCGTACGGGTCCATATTTAGTTAATATGATAGTTATGTGCAATTTACTTAACCAAGGAGTCAATAAGACGAATTAAACTCTGAACAATTAAACCACAACTAGCTAAAGTTTGTAGCTTTATCCTACTTTTGAGTTATTATTATAAAACTAACTTTTAGGTGAAAAACAGCTTTTATACCAGAAAGGACAGAATCAGAACACAGAAAACGACAGATGTAGGAAACTCTGTGAAAACAAGCGTGGCTTTGGTCATCGAGCCATATGTCCACAAACCAAACACATTCCAAGACCACTCCAAACAAATATTAAATGTTAAAAGACAAAAAATTAAACAAAACCTTAAAATATTACAAGAAAACCCTACCACGACGGTGAAGTATACGGCGAACCAGACGACGAATTTGATTCACTAGCAGAAGTTTCCACATTTTTTAGTGAAACGGAGCATGCTTTTTCAGGAAGATCCTTCATTGGAGTTAATGTTGGCGTTGAAACTTCGATTATATGATCGTTATCTTCTTCGCCGGAAGAAGACGATGATGACTCACCGGTTTCAAGCCGTGACGGTGAAGACTCAGGAGTTTCAAAGGGTGTGGTTGGTTTACTTGTAGCTTCGTTTGAGTACATTGGGTTAGATATGTAGATGAAGTTATTATCACCAGAATCGTTAACAATGGTTTCTTGAATCAGATCAAGAGAAGCTTGTAAAGATGGTTCATGGTGAAAATGGGTTTTGGTTGGAGTTTGAAGAACACCTGTGTAGAGAGGATTAGGTGAAGAAGAATTTATGTTACATGGTGAAGTGTTGTCGTTGGTTGTGGTGGAGATGACTTGGTTTAGGGTTGTTGCGGCGGTAGGGACGGTGGTGATGGGGAGGTTGAGGGAGTTGTGGCGGCGACGGCGGAGTAAGAGAGAGCAGTAGAGTTCAGCTAGTAGGACTAAGACTAAGCTTAAAACCATGACTAAGCTCACTACCATTACCATTGTAGCTGCCATTATCACCTTTGAGGAGCTATTCATCTTTAACTCTCTATGTGGGGATGTGTGAGCAGAACATAGAGGAGAAGAGTGGTATAGTTGTAAGAACTAAGAAGCAGCTTTTGTTTATTGGCGGGAAAATTGGTGCTTTTTCAGAGTATGTGGACCTATTGCAGAGAGAGAAGGATTGGATACGAGGAACACGAGGTTCTCTGTTTTACGAGCTTTGAAAATGTTAAAGGTAAAAAGAAAATTTCCACAATTGGGAGGGAGGGTATTATTGTAATTTCAGATAAGGTTGGGTGAGTTAAAGAATCTCAAAGCAAGTCACTTACTGTAAGTGATACTAGCATCTGTGTTGCATAGGGCAAGAAGCTTATTATAAATCAAACTTGATTTGCTTGTGACGAAAGTAATCATTTGTTTTTAGAACAAAACATAGATTGGCGTTTTCGTTTTACATTAATATAATAATATTACATTTCTTGAAATTAAAATCTTGTAATGGGAATAGAACAGAATCAAACATTACATTGAAATTATATACTGATTCTAATTTGTTAGAGTGTATGAAAATAAAGGTGGAGCTCTGTTTTCCTCCTTCACCAACACAAAGGAATACACTAAATCTGTTGTTTGAATTTCAATAATATTTGAATTTTAATGTAATCCCTTAGTTATTTACTTGTACTGTATCGCAAAGGTAACTTACACAGTTACACTCAATGTTTTTGAATAAAATATACGTCAAACGTATTGTATAGCCCGTATAAAGACCGTTTATGCGGAAGAAAATATTTTCTTGTAAAAAAGTGTATTAACGTAAAATTTGTTAAGATATGCATATAGAATTACAAAACTACAATAACAAATCATCTTCGTCAGGCACTCTTCCATAGTAAATATGCGTTTACCCCATCCGATTCTTGATTAGTTGCTGAACTACGATGTATTCTTTGGTCTATCCATGGTGTTAAAGATATTTACGTTATGCATAAACAACTAGAGTCTGATTGCAAGCTGCTATTGATGCAGTGAAAAATCCTAAAGATTGGCCAAAATATCGTAACATCTTGGATCAAATTCTTGATGTTGCATGTCCTTGGAGAATGTTACTTTCGTGTAGTCGCGCTTTCGGCAAATACAATTTCTTAGTCAATTGGTAAAAGTATGACAAGGAATAGTCAGTTTCATTTAGATATGGCACTTAGAAGGTCGGCATGGGTCTACAATCAAGTTTGGGATGTAGCAAATTATTGAATATTTTTTTTTGTTTTGTTTTAGTTTATGTTATCGCGGTTTTTCAAATTTTATTCGGATGTAACAAAAAATTACGGTAACAAGAAAAACAGAAAAATAATAAAACATGATGAATACTATATATAAATATTAAAAAAAATTTATATTCTCTCATTCAATTTTTTTCCAATAATTCTTAAATAATAATAAAAAGATGATTATAATTTTTAGGGTTAAATTTTTATCGGGAAAATACATTTAAATCTATAACTTTTTCATCTTGTTGATTTAAATCCTCAACTTACTACGGAATGACATATACAGTAAAACCTCTATAAATTAATAATGTTGAGACCATGATATTTTATTAATTTATAGTGATATTAATTTATCTATAAATTAATACTTATTAATTTATAGCGTAAATTAATATTTATTAATTTATAGAAGGTTTTGTTTCAACTGTGAAAACTTTTTTTTAAAAAATACAAGTTAAAGCAATGTGATCTAAATAAATTTAATGTTTTGGATGTTATAAATTTATAGTTTTAGCCTTAAATACTTAATATTTCGAGGTGAAAATAATTTATTTTGACAATGAATAACAATGATTATAGAATTCACATATACAAACAATATACATAAATTAAAATTCACAAATAGTTACATCTATTGTTGTATTTTAAAAAACCTATACGACTATTAAAACAAAAATGATGCATATTCAAAATTTGAAAACTTACAAAAACTTTTGGCTACTTTTTTGAAAAACACTAAAACTATTATATATATGTAAATTTACATGATTATTAATTTATGATATTATTGGGACTATATTTTTATATAGAGATTTCAAAAACTTATAATCTTATTATCTTATCGAATTTCGTTAATTTTTACACTGGCCCGACTCGGGACCAGCAAAATTAATTAATTTATCGTGTTTATTAATTTATCGAGTCTTAATTTATAGAGGTTCTACTGTATATAGTAAACTTTTCTTGACTTTCAGATTAAATACCAAACTTTCGTTGACTTTGCCATTTTGATCATGTTGTTAAGTCAACAAATGGAATAAGCGAGCTTATGTCTCTGTTATCAATCTTTATTAACCTACAAAAAAGACGTTTTTTGATTTTAAAAAAGTTAATGCTTCCAAGTACTTGTTGCAACAAGGATTATCTTTTCGTAGTCATAATGAGTCGAAAGAGCTGCTAATTGATATTTTTTTTTAGAATTAGTAAAATACATCGGAGAACATAATGATCATATAAATAAGGTTCAAAAATTAACCAGATAGTTTCTCCGGTAATGTAGAAAGATATTGTAAATTATTTTGTTGATAGAGTAGCGCAATCCATCACAGAAGAGATTGATCATGGTGTGTTTGGTCTGTTGGTTAACGAGTTTGCTGATGTTTCTGGTAAAGAACAAACGACTGTTATTTTCAGTTTGTTGATAAAAGTAGAACAATAAAAATATGACGATTTGTTTGCAAAATAAACAAATCATTGACGATTTGTTTGTAAAATATGGATTAACCTTGAAAAAAGTGAGGGGACAAGGTTATGATGGAGCAAGTAATATGAATGGTAAGTTAATGGATTAAGGTCATTAGTTGTCAGGAAAAACAGTTCAACTTATTATATCCATTGTTTTGCCCATCCACTTGAGTCGGTTATGATGGTAATTACACAACCAATTGAAGTAGATGTACAAAACAATGAATATAATAAGGTGAACTGTTTTTCAAGTAACAACCAATGATTTTACCGCATTAAAGTTACATTTCATATTACCTACCCAATCTTAATCTTGTACAATCCTTTATTCAAGCTCAATCCATATTTTGCAAACAAATTGTCAATGACAGATGTCACATATAAAAGAAAATATTTTCTTTACATTGATAAATCCAATAAATCTATTCTTTGACTGTTTCACTTTTAACAACAAATCGAAAACAACATCCATTTGTTATTTGCCGGAAACATCAACAAATTCGTCAACGAACAGACCAAACATACCATGATTAATTTCTTATATGATGGGTTGCACTAATTCCTCAGCAAAAGAATTTACAATATCTTTCTGAATCACTTAAGAAAACATTTGGTTATTTTTCAGAATATTCTCCAAAATAACCATACTTATAGCATTATTATGTTCTCGTGTATTTCATTAGTTCTAAAAAATTTTTATTAGCAGACACTTTCGACTCATTATAACCATAAAAAGATAATCTTTGTCACAACAAATATATATATAAGCATCAATCGAATGTGATACTTATTTTTTGTTGTAACACTCTGCTTATACAAATTAAGCATGCACGATAGGCTGGATTTGATTCTTCCAATATTATGAAAGCCATTTGACGTTTTACCACATATTCACCCAAATTATGAGGTTTGTTCCAATTAGAAAAACTTTCTGCCACAAACGCATCATTTTCACATTGTATAGGTATATCAACTTTGAATTAGCAGCAACACAAACAGAAAGCTTTATCTATCGATATACTATTCTCTAGTCAGTTACCATACTTCTAAAATTAATTTGGGTTAAATCACCTCATTATATTTTCAATTTATTGTCTCGAAAAGCCATAACCATATTGAAAAGAAAAAAAAAAGAACAAAAAATTTGATATGGACT
Organism: Arabidopsis arenosa; assembly: GCA_905216605.1. NCBI lineage: Eukaryota > Viridiplantae > Streptophyta > Magnoliopsida > Brassicales > Brassicaceae > Arabidopsis > Arabidopsis arenosa. The sequence continues at coordinate 4,257,244 of LR999455.1, read as the reverse complement.
CTAGTTAATCTATTAAATCTTCCAAATTATTATCAGAATCTGAGTACAACTTTCTTTTATAATATCGCTCTACTATCTCAAAAATATGTCTCATAAATTCTAAACCATCTAAATAAAATCACCAATACCAATCAACCATATATCGGACGAGTAAACGATTTGAAGTATATATAACTATCAAATACTCTATTATTGAAAATATAGTTAGCTACAGATTATGTTTTGGAGTTTTCCTTTGGCCAATAATAAATCAAAATGGCAACTATGATCATCGATTTGGTTTTGATTATTATAATCAATCATCGTTTTATTGTTACAATAAGAAACGAGCATATGCTTCACCAATTTTAAATTTAACTATAATAAAAACCCTAAAATTCTGCATTTAGCTTAAGAAATTATTTTAAAAAACTAGGAAAAAATAAAAGTACTGAAAATTATAAGAAAGTTCATAGAACTTACAGATTCGTTTGTGTGATAATTTTCTCAAACGTATGATTTTTCTTTCCTCTAATCTTCTTCCACGGCAGAAAATCATGGGAACGAATGTCTAAGTGAGGGTTTTAATTAGATTTATAACAGGTTTGCCTTTGCCCTAATTCTTATTTTCGACAAAAAAAAAGACCAACTGGGCTTACAAAGTTGTTACGTTTGTTGGGCTTTGGAGTTTAAATATTTATTATATTTGTTAGGTGCAAAATTTTATTTGAATTGAGTGCATACTCTAAAAATCATTTAACTTACATATATTTTTCTAAAATCCATGGGTTTGCACCACCGTAGTATATATATAGCTGTTTCTTCGTTCGAGCCGCAATCATGAATTCATCTTCCTTAACAAATGATCTCATCATGGAGATATTGTCGAGATTGCCTTCAAAGTCAGTGGCAAGGTTTCGTTGTGTTGGAACTTGTTTTTGACAAAATGGTTTTGACCATTGTTACGGTGGATTTTCCGGTGAAGACGTTCATCGGAATGACCGGTTCTTGGGCACGATGGAATCTATGCTGCGAGCACTACGTGATGGTGTATTGGAATGTCAAAAACGGAGTTCGTTTGAATGAGAAATGGAGGTCCAAAGTAACTTGCTTGCATAGCTTGGAATTTTGACTTAAAGTCAAAATTGTATACTTTGGAAGTTAGAGGAGAAATCCAAACATACATGGGTTGGATTTGAGATTTGAAATTTGGGAAATGGGCTTACAACCCATATAATTATTTTATTTTCCCAAATTTATTTTGATTTAAATCAGTGATTAAATCAAAAATATCTACCTTAAGGATTGTGTGTAATCAATTGAGACAATTAGGGTCAAAAACGTTTTTGACTTTATCGTGAGATTTAAGTCTCTTGATTGTGTCATTAAGGTGATATATTCTCCTCTTTGATGCCATGGACGTGGAGCTCTTGTGCTATAAAGTCATGGTCATTGTCTCTCATTCTAAGCATCGTTCACCAACATAATCTCCTTCCTCTTCTTCTCTTTTCTAGTTCGAGTTTGAGAGTACAACACAAGGCTAGTGTACGTTTAGCTTTTGATTTGAGTGTTGCAATCAAAAGGAGAAACAGTTTTATCCTGGGACTCTAATTGTCATCAAACCGGCACACTACGGGGCGATTTTTGAGTTAAGGAAAGAGATCATCAAAGTTCTCAACTCTGTTTACCACCGTCAATCTCCGTTCTTCAATCATCCTTTGGTATTGTTGATATATGATACTTGTTCTATGTTATTTACTTTACAAATATCAGATTGTGCCCATGTTGAAATATTAAGGTCTTACACGTTGCGTGTCGAAGCGATGGGCATCAATGTTTGCTAGTCCATACTTCAACGAGTTGTTTAGGACCAGGTCCTCCGTTAAGCCGCGCCTCTTATTCGCCATCGCAGAAACCTGTGGTGTGTGGAGCTTCTTCTCATCGCCTCAGCTTGAGAATCCATATGAGAAATCGTCGTCGACTCTTGTAGCAGCCGCAGAATTTCATGTGAAGTTCTCTCCAGAAAAGTTAGAGATATATCATTCTTATGACCCAAGATATTTTTCAATTGGCTATGCCTCTGGCTTGATCTATTTATATGGTGATCGATACCAGGGTAGGCCTGTGATATGTAACCCCAACACAGGACGGTATGCGATCTTACCTAATCGGTATACTTACAGAAAAGCGTATAGTTTTTTTCGGGTTTGACCCGATTGACAAGCAATACAAGGCATTGTCCATTGCTTATCCATCTGGCCCTGGTCGTCATAAAATTCTTACATTTGGAGATGGAGATCTCACGTGGAGAAAGATAAAGTGTCCCGTACCACGACCTGGTATTAAGAGTGATGGGATATGCATCAATGGGGTTTTGTATTTCTTAGCTGAGAGAGTTGAACTAGACTTTGATTATGTGATAGTTTGCTTTTTTTTTTTTTTTTTTGATAACCGAGTGTCCTGGCCCCACCGAGGTGGTCCAGACTAGAGACCGAACCCTTACGGCACGGACGCACACCCGAGGGTGGGTCATGGCCAGGTAACGGTCTTCGGTCTCGGGCGCCAGAGCAAGTCCGCATGTAAATTCCCTGGTGGCCACTAGTATGTAGCAAGGGAGAATCGAACCCGGGCGTATTGGGATTACCCTCTCAACCACGAAATCCGTCCTACCACTAGCCCACCTTGTAGTGGTTATAGTTTGCTTTGATGTTCGGTCTGAGACATTCACATATATTGACGTAGAGAGGATTTGTCAATTGATAAACTACAAGGGCAAATTAGCTGTGATTTATTGGGTGGATGATGTCGACATTTATGAGATTAATTATTACGCAGGTCGCGATCTCGATAAATATTTGGAGGAAAATCTCGACGTTGAAGCCACTAATGAGTTGCGTGTCTGGGTTCTAGAGGATGTTGAGAAACAGGAATGGTCTAAATATGCCTACACTTGGACCGATGATACATTCTTCCATCGTCATGTTTCCATCGCTGGAGCGACTCCTTCGGGTGAAATAGTATTTTCGATGCGCAAGTATACATCTAAACAACCGTTTTATGTTTTCTACTTCAATCCCGTAAGGAATACTCTCCAACGTGTTGAAATCCAAGGTTTTGGTGAAGCGTTTAAGGAAACTTGTAGTGTTCGCACCTTTGTAAACCACGTAGAGGATCTTGATGTTAACGATTTAAAACAACTCAAGTCAGTCCATCCTCCATTGGTGGAGCCAGAATATTATGAACCATCAGATTCAGGATCAGACGAAGGTTAGAGACGATCGTTGGAGCTAGTTAGGTGAAAGCAATGGGCTTGTCATTTTGTGCTCTTATCTATGCGTCTATTTTACTGTTTTTCTCTCTTTAACTAGCTTTATACATCTATTATTCAAGAACATGGTTTTGTTGTTTCTGTTAGTTCTATCTTCTATGTCTTTAATCTTGAGTATATTTGCTTTAATTTTCAAAATCGTTTCTTCTGGATGAGATCTGTCCTCTGTTCTTTGTCAACATCTAAGACAAGACCCATTGTTTCAACTTTTCAAAACTAAGCTAACAATAAAATGCATAATTTAAGAACATGAAGACTGATGGCATCAATGGTGGCTCTGTATCTGAGCTTCCTCATTGTGACAAGATTCTAGTGTTTCAAAGTCGCGAATTGTGTGTGCCACAACGAGAGGACAAAATAACGACACACAAACCTCACTGCCTGAGAATGAGATCTAGCCTTCTGGTGTAGAGCCGGCGCAGCAGCCTTATATTCCAGATTCAAACATCTGTAGCCAATGTTAGAAACTGGGCACGAGCTATGTCATCGGCCAAACCTTTGATCTATGTCCATAAACCTCATTTATCAAAGACAAACAACACCATCACCACCTAGTCCTTCAAATAGCTTCTGAGGAGAATGAACACTGAACACTGGCCACCAAAACATTCATCACAGTGAGCATGAGCACAATGCCAAATTAGAGACCAATTGTTTTAGCGAATTTTGACTTATGATACTGAAAATTGCTAATTAGTATGAGTAGATCAAAAGACATTATAACCTTATTTTTGGTGTTTCTTTAAGTTCTGTAACATCATAGCTCGGGTTTTGCCATCCGGTTCCAAACCCATCTCTCTCATTTTGACATACAGCTCCTTTGCAAGCTTGAACTCGCGTCTTAAACACATCCCATGTATAGCGGCGTTGTAAAGCGACACATCGGGTTCCACTTTCTGTTCAAGAAACAAACAACATTAGATAATCTCTTCTAAATCAGCACACATTTGATTAACAAACATAAAGAAAGCTCGTACCTTAAGGATATCTTTAACCTCGTCCCAAAGGGAACCCCAAATACAACTTCTTACAAGTGACAGATAAGTAAACGTGTTTGGCTTACAATCCCTTTGAGCCATGTGCTCATATACTAACAATGCAACTTTCAATTTCCTTGATTTTTCGCAAGCGCTTATCACCAGATTATATGATGAAGTTGAAACTGTTAACCCCGAACCTTCCATTTCATACAAAAGCTTCACAGCTTTCTCCCAATAACCAAGCTTTTGGCATGAAACCATAGCTGTGTTGTACAAATATTCATTCAGACAACACAGGTTTTCGCTTCTTATCATATCAAACAGCTGAAGAACATCTTCATATCGGTTTGCTTTGTATAAAGCCGAGAGCAGCGCATTCCACGTGTACTCGTCTGGTTTATGCCCCAACGATTTTGCAACACTGTAAACCTTAAACACCAATCCGACTTTTCCCGCCTTTCCCAGCGAATTTATCAAAGTATTGCACGCTACAAGATTAGGCTTCATTCCTTTCTTTAGCATACTCTGAAATATCTTTAGGGCCAAATCCCATTTTTCCTCCTTTGTACACGCGCTTATCATCGCATACATTGCATCTTCTCTTGGAGATATCTTGTTGTTAACCATCTCATCATACGCATCAAGTGCCAATTCGCTTCTCCCACACCTAACAAAAATGCTAATAAGCAGAGAATACGTAATCTCTGTTCCAATTTGACCATCACCTTTCATAACTCTCCATATCCTCTCTGTCTCATACACGTTATTTATCCGTCCACATAGAGAAATCGCAGTGTTATACAGAACCACATCGAAAGAACTCCTATGTTTTGGCTCCCTTTCTAGTTCTCTAAACATTCTTAGTGCAGAATCACAACCTTTAACCTCTGCAACAGCTTTCAACATCAAGCTATACGTATGCCCTGTGACATTCTCCTTTTTCCTCATCAACTCAAAGACGGTAAAGGCTTTCTTTACATCTCCATTCCTCAAGAGACACGAGAGAAAAGAGTTACATGCATAAGCATTAGGTTGTAAACCCAAGAATCTCATAGAATCAAACAACTCCAATGCACTTCTCACTTTATCCAACCTGCTAAGTTTCAGAAGTCTCTTTGATAACATCTCTTCGTCTCTCTCCTCTAAAAAATGTATCCTATTCCTATTCCATACAGGCTTCTCTTCTTCCCCATTTTCAACCAATAAATCATCAAAGAAACTAAATTTCTTCCCTCTTTCTGTCAATCCATCTTCATCCTCCAATTCCGAACCAAAAACCGTATTTTCACCGTTGTAAGAGCTATCTAATTCACTACTCACCTTCCTGAAACAAAATTTTGGTGTTGCCAAAGAAAAAGACTCCATTTTTACACCTAGACGCCTTCGTTTCGGCTTCATGGTCAATGCAAAGTGACTCAAAGACCAATGAAAAGTTCTCCAAACACAATAGCTCTTCTCAGTTGAATGACATCCACAATTAAATTGATTCAATGTAGCAGTGATGGAGACAGAACTCAACCAGACAACTCCCATGATAATACAGTGAATAGCATGAAAGTTGACAACTTTAGGAATACCCACTTCAAGTCTAAGCAAACAAACACTAAATTTTCTTAATCAAAGAAGAGAAGCTACATAAGAACCAGTACCCAAGACACGAAACCAGACCAAAGACCTGTTCTTTCAGCAGAATTGATGAATCAAGCTTGTTCTGTGGCTGAGGAAGGAGAAGAAGATACGTCAGAGAGCGAGAGTTAAACGACGTAGTTTTGAAGCTCCAATTAGAGAAACGACGTAGTTTTAAGGACCTTTTTAAACGCAGACGTTTTAAAGTAATTGAAAACACCTAAAGCCGAACACTTTGGTAGAGTGTTAAAGAATCGATTTCTCTATCGAGCAAGAATGGGTAAAGTTTCTGGCTTTCTTTCGAAACTGTTTCTGGGTTTTTTGAATGATGTTGTTTTAAAGTAATTGGTGTGATTGCAGATGAAGGAAGAGAAGGAGAGATAGAGAAGAAGAAGAAAGAGGAAGAAGGAGAAGTGAAGGAAGGAGTAGCATCAATAGCTTTGTTGCCATGTGGGACTATCTCTGGTCATTTCATTCAGATGCCTAGCTCCATTTGTTATGGTCTCCATGGCACTGGTAAATTTCACTCTTCTCTTACTAGGGTAAACAAAAAAAAATGGTCTTTTTTCTTTGTTGGGTTTGATTTTGTTGTGCAATTATATGTTTGTGTGTTTGGTGGGAATGTTTGGTCCTAAAGCATGTAAATGAGTCAGGTTAATGGGAATGTTTAATCTTGCATTAGTTACTAGAAATGATGGAATATGATACAGATCTTTGTAACTCAATTGCTTAATTAGTGTGGCTTTTTTGACATGACACTGCATTTTTGTTGTATTATTGATGTTGTCTTTCTCTGTCCAAAGAACTGGCTTGTGAGACTGAGTGTAGCCGCGGTGAGGATTATCGGTTGATCAAACTCACTATCATAGACTACAATGTATGAATTTCTCACTTTCTTCTGTAACTCTTAACTCTTAAATTTCAAATCATGAAATTGAGTTTGTTCCTCGGTTTCTTTTGGTGAAAAAGAGGAAGAAGGAACAAACAGTTGTAGTGGAATGCAAAGGCCATGATGCTGCTCGAATTAATGATGTTGAGCATGCTCACGGGTAAGTTGTCCTTTTCTAGTATCTGTGATGTAAATCAACCTATGGAACTTTTGTATAAAACTCATAGCTTTCCAGTGAAAACATTCGAACGAGTTGAATCTAAAAACCCTTGTGTGATTCTTTTACTGTCCTATGCTTAATGAATATGACAACTTGTCCTTGTAAAGGTGGGAGGAAGATGTGATAGGATTAGTCGAAGAAAAACACGGGAAGAAGAAAGTATCGGTTTCGTTCGAGTGTGAGACATTGAAGGCAGATAAAGCAGCAGAGGACCATATCCGACAGTTTATGCCCAAATTAGCTGGACTTGATGCTGTTAGTAAGTAGAACCAACACTTTATTCTTTTGCCATTCTCATTACATTATGTTTTCTCGTTTTGTTGGATCAACACACTGATTCGGGGTTTTTGGCAGTTAACATTGGACCAATGAAGATTTCCGGGCTTGATTTTGCTGTGGTGGAAGAGGAACAAACAAACTAAGACAGCTTAACTCTCTCCTTTTGTGTATACATCGTATTTGAATGCTCTTTGAGTCTTTGTTTCATATCGTAGAACACAATTAATGCTTTAATCTCTAAGCACAACACAGTCAAGGATCTAGTTACTGTAGACATTATGAGACTTTCAGTGAATCACTATCTTTTGAGTACTCTCTCTTCCAACTTCCAAGCGTGAAGTACCAAGTAACTCTTGGGTCAGTGACGTCACATATCCTCTTAACTGAGTGAGAAGTCTAATCCTGTTAAGTCGAGTTTGTTTGGGAAGGATTGCGATTTTCTTTTTAAGGAAAGGCTGGCCTCGGCGAGGAAGACTATGACTCTATGAGTCTTACCCCAAAACTTAAATATGAAGAAGAAATATCCGAAGAACCACCTAAGAAAACCCATGAAGAAAAAGATTTGTTCATCTTCCATAACAAAGAATGTAGTGACATGTTGATTCTTAAATTAGGTGTGTTGGGTTTTTGTGTTTTTTTTTTGTCATTTCGTTTTCAGTTTGAAGAAATGATTCTGTCTTTGGGGTTTATGGAACTTTTATGTTTTAATTGTTGGAATTTTAAATGTATGTTTGAACTTCTATTTAATTCAAATAACAATTTGAACCAATCTTAAGAGCATGATTATCGGTGGGATGTTAAGTGAATCTTAGGTTTTTAAATGATTTAAATTAAATAGATAATGCTGCTTATTACTAAGGAACGTTCCTTAGCTAAGGTTTATTTTCAGTGTTAAGAGGTGTTAGGTGTCACTATATTACTTAAATATTTCTAAGAGTAGTTATTAAAAGCCTATGGATAAAGGTGCTCAAAGTCATCTAACGAAATCGTTTGGTGTTTGGTTTTAAATTCATAAAGCATTTTTATAGGATGTAATGGCATAGTCAGTTTTTTACTTTTTAGAAAGAATATAGGATATGGGTGCTTTATTTTTATTAATATGAGAATATAGTAGTTTTTTTTAGTGTTTGTGAGATATCCTGTACTATTATTTAGGGAATACATAATAGAGATAATCTTGGTTTTTTGTAAGTTAATACATTAAAATGTCGTTAGAAAAAAAAATTAAAAAGTAAATTAATTCATCTTATTAAAGATAAATAAATCAAATACTTATTTGAATGATTTAAATAATTTAATTAAAATATAAAAACGAAAATACATTATTATTTTATTTTTTTAAATGGCCAATCAAAATGAACATATCTAAATTACCATATTAATTTGTTATTAATCATTATGCTTCACCTCTCATCTTTATATATTTTTGTGAAACAAATAAATCATCATATCATCCATATAATAAAAAGGTAGACAGTATTCCTTCTAAACATAAAAAGACGTTGTTTTGTCGTAACTGCTCAATAAAATCCCGAGTTTCAAATCATATGAAGATTTTGCTCGATTTGGGGATCTAAGATTGACTTTAGGGATTTAATTCAACCGTTACAACAAAACGATGTCGTTTTGTTGTTATATGAAACGATGTCGTTATCAATTAACATGTATGTTAACAGAAAATTAACTCCGTTAACGAAATCTATTAACCCACTTAATGTCGTACCTAATATGGCGAGGTCAACGAAAGTTTGATATTTATTTGGAAAATCAACATAAGTTTGATATTTATTTCGTTTCGTCATGAGTTGAGGATTTAAATCAACGTTTTGAATAAGTTGGGGATTTTAACGACATTTTTCCCAATTTGATTTTATAAAAACAAATATATTTAAAATATTTATAATAGGCGGTGTGTTAAATATATTATATTATATGATGGAATGGGTTATGATCCTTATAAGAGACGACATGTTAAGATTATATGATGAGATGGGTTATATAAGGGTTGACACCTATAAATATTTGAAAATTTGATTCTGCTAGTAATTTTAAAAATAAAAAATAATGGATTGTGCACACAATATTTTCATTTAGATTCTAAAATGAAATATAGACTCCATCGACGGGTTGAATTTTGATATTATTATATACCATAAACTAGATCATGACCCGTGCTATACAGCACGGGATTTAATATTTTTCATGAATTAAATTGTATATTTTGTTCGAAGAAATAAGGAATAATTTAGTATAATAGTATAATATAAAAGGGAATATATCATAATATTTTATATTTATTACTATTTGGATATAATGTTATATATTTTATTTGACTAAAGAAGGAGAGAATATTGTATTTTAGAATTTAATATATTTAGCAGCATTAGATTTGTATTTTTGTATATGAGATTAATAATTTCTTTGGTTCAATTAGGAATTGATAATTTTATTGTGTGATTGTGAACAAACAAAAAAATAGTTGTATTGGGTTTAAGTTTTTTAATGGATTATATTGGGTTTGTGGGGCCTAGTTTCATGGTTTAAAAAAAAGGAAAAAAAACGGTTTAACATACCTTTGGAATTTGCTGATCTGTTCCTATTTGATGTCTGCTTGAATTTTTTGTTACCCTGTAATTAAAATAAGATGACTTAACACTTACGGCACATTTATTACAAAGAGAATTGTATAAAATTTCAATGGTACTTACAGGCTCATCTTTCAAAATCATTTCCAAAGATATGCCAGAACCTTTTGTAAAATGAATCCACGAATGAAATATACTAACTTTAATACAGCAAAAAGTCTTGACATGCTTCAAATTGTTAATAGGAGTGTAGGGACTAACCATAGCCATTTCTGCTGTATTTTTAATTGTAGGATATGAGAATGGTGCTGAGATGATTTCTGTGAGAAAGGTACGTCAAGCCTAAATGGATATTTATAGTTGTAGATTGTTTGTGATAATTAGGAGATTCAAAAATATATTAATTAACATAAAATAGTTAGATAATATTTTAGAAAGGTATATTCTAGATTATTTGGAATATAGGATCAAAATTATATAACAGAGAGATTTGACAATCTTTAGAAAAGATTTTAAGGAAACTGAATAGCTGATTATATTGATGCGTGATTAAACTAAACCAAAAACGTAAAACTAAACAAAAAACGATCTAGAATATAACAACTATTATAACTTATTTTTTTTATAAAGGGTTTTAAGGAAACTGAATATATTTTCAAAGATTTTAGGAAAACTGAATATATTCTCAAAGATTACGAATTGCTTGAATACGAATTTATATCTAAACAAAATATAACAACCTAATATCTTTAAGATCTTTAAACCCGTTTTTCGTTATTTGACCCGTTTTTTAATTAATTTGTTAATGTTAGTGACATGGAATTAAAATGATTATGATTAGAGATATCTAATGGCATATATTATAATTTCTTACAAAATTAACGTTACGACTTATAGGATGTACTTCCCAAATAATAGTATAGGATTTGCCTTATTAGTTTGAATTGATTTTATTATTTACGAAATCTCCCTAATTAATTAATTACAAAATTATGTGATTATATTGTTTAGATAGTATAATTAAACCCGTCTGATGACCCAATGACCCGTGTAATTAAAAAATGAATATACTACCTAGACAATATAATCAACTGAAGTCAGAAACAAAGATTTAGGAAACTGAAAATATTGTATTGTTTTCAAAGATATTCAAATAACTGAAAATATTCAAAGATGATAACAGATGTTTAGGAAACTGAAAATAACTGAAAATATTCAAAGATGATAACAAATGTTTAGGAAACTGAAAATATTGTCAAAGATTACGAATTGTAGTTGAAAATAAATTTTGTTTAGTTATAAGAACGTAGACACATTTTCAATTTTTAGTAACATTTTTAAAAAATGAAGAATTATATAACATTTTCAATTTATATAACATTTTCGAACTATATGAGTATTATAATTCAAAATAGTATTTTTTATTTTTTATAAATTGGATTGATATAAAATGTTTTCAATGATATATCATTTTCATTAACATTTTCAATGACATTTTTTATAAGATGTTCGAATAATGGATTACTATATAACAAATTGAATAACATTTTTAATTTTCAATAACATTTTCGAATAATATATTAGTATATTAGTATATAACATTTTTATATATTATATAAACAAAATCTTTTATGTATTATATAACATTTTTATGTATTATATAATCTCGAATATTGATTGGTATATAATATTCTCGAATTATATTAATTATGTATTATATAAACAAAATCTTTTAATATCTTTAAACCTGTTGACCCGTTGACCCGTTAATATATATTAGTGACATGGAATAAATTTTATGATTAGAATTATATAATGGCATATATTGTAATTTCTTACAAAATTTAAGTTATGATCCTTAGGATGTACTTCCCAAATATTAGTATAGGATATGTTAATAACATATTCGATTATGCGAATAATTGTTAAATTCTGTAATTAGCTCAAATAATTGTTAAATTCTCTATGCCTCGAGAGACTGCCACCTCTCTCTTATTATGAAGCTTCTGATTCAAGCCTCGGTTCACTTTATCTGGAAGGAGCGTAACCTTTGCATCCATTCGGGTATTGCAAAACCACCTCATTTGATTATAAAGGAGATCCAGCTTATAATCCGAGCCTGTCTCGATCCTCTCTCCCGGCGTTGTCTTCAGCCTGGCTTTTCTTTGTTGTGCACTTATGTGAGAATCTTTATAATTGTTTTATCGCTTCATCGATTCCGAAAGCGTCATTATTTTTGTTAGTATCAGTGGACCAATTGATATTTGCTTCCATGTTTTTTTTTTTTTTTGCCATAGGACCAAGTTGTAGCTCGAAACCAATTTTATTTTCTAATGAAATATTTACAGTTTTAGCACAAAAGCAACAAAAAAAAAAAAAAAAAAAAAGACACGGGTTTTGAAAGATTAGGGATTTTACCGGATGCTTCTTAAGCACGTAGCCTCTTTCCTCTTCCCATGGCCTTCGTCTCCAAATTCGTATAGCTTCAGAATCTGTCTTTTCAGGAAGTTTAATGGATGTATTAAATCAATAATAGTTTGCTTTTGAGGAACCTGTCTTTCGTTTTAATTTGTTTCATTTTTTTAGTTTAAATTAGTTCGACTTGATATTGTCAACATTTTTCTGAAGGAAATTTATTTTAGAGACTATCACGTTAAATATATAAATAATCTTAAGTCAACGTTCATGGTTGAAGTCATTCTCTAAAATCCAAATGAGACTTGTCTCTCGTGTATCGATCAATACCAATGGCTCAAAGTTTGCATCTTCTTCTTCTCTCCTTGATCTTCTTTGTTAATCTGATTTGCTTTTCGAGTCAACAAGACTTAAGTTTCGTCTACAATGGATTTAACCAAGGCCAAGCTAATCTTCATCTTTACGGTACTGCAAGAATCCAATTCCAAGATGGACTTTTGCAGCTAACCAACGCCGCGACTCAGCAAATGGGTCACGCTTTCTTTAACCGCCCTTTCGATTTCAGTTCAGCTTCATCGTAATCTCTATCTTTCTCGACTCATTTCGTGTGCGCTCTTGTCCCTAAGTCAGGAGTTGATGGTGGTCATGGGATTGCCTTTGTTCTATCATCTTCAATGGATCTTACACAAGCAGATCCAAGTCAGTACTTTGGTCTCTTCAACATTTCAACTAATGGATCTCCTTCTTCTCATCTTTTAGCTATTGAGCTCGATACCGTCAAGAACGCAGAGTTTAACGACATCGATAAAAACCATGTCGGTATAGGCGAAAACAGCCTCCAATCCGTTGATTCTGCTTCAGCTTCTTATTATTCCGACAAAGAAGGGAAGAACATAAGCTTGAGACTCTTCAGCTTCTTATTATTCCCGGATCGAAAAACATTTGTTGGGTTTTCTGCAGCAACAGGATCATTGGTAAGTTACCAATACATTTTAGGGTGGAGTTTCAGCAGAAGCAGAGTTACATTACAGAGCATTGACATCTCTAAACTTCCTACCGTTCCTCGTCCCACCAAACGGAAAATATCGTATTTGCTTATTGTTCTACTGGTTATACTCGCACTCATAGTAATGGCGGCGGTTCTAGGAGGATATTATCTCTACAGGAGAAAGATATATGCGGAAGTTAAAGAGCCATGGGAAAAAGAATACCGTACATTTCGTTATTCCTACGAATCTTTGTACAAAGCAACAAGAGGGTTTAACAAAAAAGGTCTTCTTGGAAAAGGATTTTTTGGAGAAGTATACAAAGGAACTTTGCCTTATGTAGGAGATATAGCAGTTAAGATACTCTTAAATGATGCAACACAAGGCATGAAACAGTTGGCTGAAGTTGTGAAAATCGGAAGTTTGCAGCACAAGAATTTGGTTCCTCTTCTCGGGTATTGCAGGAGAAAAGACGAGTTACTGCTGGTCTCTAAGTACATGGAAGGAGGTAGCATTGATCAATACTTGTTCAACAGTGATAAACCACCTCTTTCATGGTCTCAAAGACTTGCAATTTTGAAAGATATCGCCTCTGCGCTATGTTACTTGCATACAGGAGCCAGTCAAGTTGTTTTACACCGAGATATCAAAGCTTCTAATGTCATGTTAGATGAAAACTTACAAGGTTTCTTAGGAGATTTTCGTATGGCTATGTTTGATAATCATGGAGCTACCTTCACTTCAGTAGTTGGAACCATAGGTTACATGGCCTTTGAGCTAACATCAACAGGAGCTTCCACTAGAACCGATGTGTATGCATTTGGTGTATTCATTCTTGAAGTATTCTGTGGGAGGAGACCATTTGATCCAGAGATGCCAATTGAGAAACGACATTTGGTCAAATGGGTTTGTGAATGCTGGAGAAAAGGTTCTCTAGTTGATGCTATAGATACAAGATTGAGAGGTAAATTCATACATGAAGAAGTTGACATGGTTTTGAAACTGGGGTTGCTCTGTACAAATATTTATCCAGAGTTCAGACCTAGCATGGATATAGTGGTGCAATACATAAATAGACACCAAACATTGCCTGATTTCTCTGTAGATACTTCTGGAATTGGAGATTCAACTCCACATTTCCCTCATTTGCGATAACTTCTACTTGAATGACATCATCAGTCTCTTCTTCCTCTGCCAACAATTCAATGTTCACTTCTCACAACAGTTATATTGGGTGATGGAAGATGAAATTTAACAACTTCCTTCAGATTGTTTGGTTTCTAATTAAAACCATGTTTATACCCTTTTTTTAATTACTATATATGATATACGTATGGAAAACCAATAAATTTACATACAACATTGAGATAAGCTTTATACACACAACTCTTATTGAGACAAATGCTTAAATAGTACAATACTATTAAGTTCCTACGAGAGCCCTTACAACGCAAATGCATGCACATCTCCTTTGTCTAACTTCCATAGAGCAACAATGCAATCTAAAAACTACATATAAGAAAGACGGTAATTACGAAATAGTTATACTTAAAATCTCTTAGACAGACCACCAATCTTATTCGTAAGTTGTCGATAAAAAGTGGTGTGGAGGAATGAGAGTTTTTTGAAAGCAACCTTTGAAAATTCATATGACAATCTCTCGGACAAGCCAGTCGAGACAAGGATAGGCAAAGAGTAGAAGATGAGAAACGACTCTAGTGACTAGAATTACATCACCAAAATGGATCACAAAGATTTTGTTAGCTAGTAGGGGATGTGTTTTAGTCAAGTGGTTAAGTCCATTTGACTTCATCTTTCCCACCGGAATTGGACTCCACTAAGTCGTGGCTATAGATGGGCCTAGTCAATCCAAATATGTTAAAAACAAAATAATAAACAAAGCTAGTCGAAGTGCCAAGCATACATAATTCTATATTTGCATCTTACTGAATTATGTTAACTTTTCCTTTTTCTATTTATTTTTATTTTCACATTAAAGTTTTGTATATTTGCATCATATTCTTATGTTAACTTCTAATTGTTTTTTCTCGTTTTTAGATTCTCAGATTAAAGGATTGTATATTCGCATGTATTGTTATGTTAACTTTTTTTTTTCTTCCATATTCTGCTAACCTTTTTGGTTAAATTTTGCTTTGATTACGTACCAAGTTGTGGACGTGTATTTATACTCTTCTTGTGAGATCAATATACAAAGAAGACTTTTTGGTGTGGTGAAAAAAACAAAATGTTTCATATGAGTCCAGTGGAACTAATCTCATTATGCTTCCTTCTCTTGTTTTTTGTCGTCTGCATCGTGCTTTGGGTTTGTACCTTCTTTCCGGCCGGCAACCTAAGTCGTGTTGCACCCAATTCCAATGTGTAACCATTTCTATTATTACGTAACCAAGTAGTTATTCTGCCATGAGTTTTTTTTTCTTATAGACTAAATGATATTGTAACTCTATTCTACATCATTTATAAATGATATTATTCAATACTTTTATCGTTGTGTTTTAGGTAGCAGTATAATTTTGTCATAAGATTGTCTTTGTCTAATATATATATTTTGGTATCAAAACAAAAAGATGATGTAAACTCAAGTCCCATGGTTAAAAAAGAGACCGAAGCTGATGAGAAGACCATCAGCTTGTCTTGTTTAACTCAAGTCTTTGTCAAATATGTCACACACAAACCATTGGATAAAAAAGTAAAGGCGAACAAATAGGATCAAACCCTTGTTCTTCTTCTTCACAAAAAAACTAAAAACGAACAAACAAAGATCTTCAATAGCTCGACTTTTACGATAAAGTCATGAAGGTTTTGTCCAGTGTACAAATGTCGATGTAATGAAAGAAGTGATTCCAAATCTTGAGAAGAAAATTTATATTAATACTCTCTGTTCTTGTTCTTGGTTTCTTTGTGAACAAAGTTTGGAAGTTTGGTTTGTTTGATGTGTGTGAAGAGAACATAAAAAGAAAAGAGAATAGAAAGATAGAGGATAAGGTCGATGACAATGAGAAATCAGAGAAGAAGAAGAAAAGTATATGGATATGATCATATGAAGATGATGAATGAACAAGAATAAAAATAATTTTGTTTGTGTAATAAATGATGTGGTAATTTGGGTTTTGCATTAGCCCTTTTTTAATTCAAAACAACTTTAGAGATTACTATCGGATTCAGACTTAATGAAGAGGATTATTTCAACTTCTACGGAAATGGGACAAATAAAAAAATCTAAACAAAAACCACACCATTTTATGACACTATGTATATGGAATTGTACTTGGTTACATATACACACAATTCCTAATAACATTGCATAAACTTTATACACAAATCTTATTGAGACAAAACCTCAAACAATCACAAACCAATCCTGAAATAGTACAATACTAATAAGTTTCTGTAATAGCCCTTACAACACATGCGTCCAGCTTCCATAGAGCAACAATGCAATCCATAACTACATCCATATATAGATAAGGAAGACGGTAATTACGAAATTGTTATACTTACATGACGGACGGACCGATCTTGGGTCTCAGTTGTTGAGAAAAGTCGTCAAATTAGGAATGGGAAGTTTCCGAAAGCTTCCTTAGAAAGTTCATGTAACAATCTCTCGGACAAGCCAGTCGAGACAAGGATAGGCGAAGTAGAGGATGAGAAATGACGGTAGAGCCAGCAAGAGAGTGACTAGAATGTACATCGCCAATATGGCTGCACTGGTCGGTATTGCATAGAGTATTATCAGCAGAAATATGACAACCAATGGGAACTTTGCTGTCAGTTGGACAAAGAAAACCAGAGACTTCCTCAGTGAAGTTTGTATGTTGTCCCTGGGAATGCGATGATCATTAACAGAACGTGATGGTTCAGGTTGACTGCGATGATGGCGATTGTGGAGACATGGAGATGGAGTTTCTCTTGTATGGTCATTGTTCCCATCGGTTTGTGCTATAACGGGTGAGTTGCGTCTTTCGCCATTCATCCTCTCGACCATCCAAAGGACAAAGTAGTTCTTGTGAGGAAATCTGAGGGTTCCTCTGAAGACAAGACGGAAGGACAATAGGTTACACCACGGACATGAAATGAACAGAGGAAGCTGAACCGGGTGAGTAGGTAATTTCACAATAGCCCACTGAAGTCCTAAAATGCAGTTTTTACACATCGTGTGTCCACACCATAACACGTAAGGAACGTTTTCAACTATATTAAATGATTCCCAGCAAATAGGACACTCAAGACCTTCGTCTTTACTCCCTACAGAAGATGCATCGTCATCTGAACATTCCGCATGACCATGAACTGGTCTTCTTATTTCGTTTTTCGGTCCAATGTTTCCCGTAAGATAACTCGATGCTAGATTCCACATTCTGGTATCAGGAATAGATAACATGAATACCTTGTTCGTCACCAAAACTCTGCTAATACCTAACTCTGACCTTCATGAACACCGAACTCGATGCTTCATCCAGAAATTCATACTAAAACAAGCAAAGAGAACACATTTATTAATCCTTCTATTTCAGTATCAACTAATAAGTAGTGCTACATTGAGCAACCAACACAACACAAATGATTAAGCAACCTCCATATAGAAAGTTTCAATTTTTATTATCAGAATCGATATCAATTCAAGGATTCAAACGCTTCGACATGTATTAGACCTCAAAGCTCAATCATTTCAGTACTAAAGACGACTCTTTTATCTTTGAGCTAAATCTACTCAAAGGTTATGGGAATAAACATATATCAATCCTTCAATGAAGATCCCAACGAAACACCGATGCAATTCTATTTCAGTATCCACTATTAAGACTCTGACTTAGTGCTACATTGAGCAAACATGGCAACACAAATGATTAAGCAACCCCTATATAGAAAGTTTCAATTTTTATGCTCAGAATCAAATTCAAATTCTCTGACATGTATTAGACCTAAAGCTCGAGCATTTTAAGCAATAAAGACGATTCCTTTACCTTTGAGCTAGAATCTAACTAAAGGTTATGACTTTATCCGATTCAGAAGATCCCCATATATCAATCCTTCAATGAAGATCCCAACGAAACACCGATGCAATTCTATTTCAGTATCCACTATTAAGACTCTGACTTAGTGCTACATTGAGCAAACATGGCAACACAAATGATTAAGCAACCCCTATATAGAAAGTTTCAATTTTTATGCTCAGAATCAAATTCAAATTCTCTGACATGTATTAGACCTAAAGCTCGAGCATTTTAAGCAATAAAGACGATTCCTTTACCTTTGAGCTAGAATCTAACTAAAGGTTATGACTTTATCCGATTCAGAAGATCCCCATATATCAATCCTTCAATGAAGATCCCAACGAAACACCGATGCAATTCTATTTCAGTATCCACTATTAAGACTCTGACTTAGTGCTACATTGAGCAAACATGGCAACACAAATGATTAAGCAACCCCTATATAGAAAGTTTCAATTTTTATGCTCAGAATCAAATTCAAATTCTCTGACATGTATTAGACCTAAAGCTCGAGCATTTTAAGCAATAAAGACGATTCCTTTACCTTTGAGCTAGAATCTAACTAAAGGTTATGACTTTATCCGATTCAGAAGATCCCCATATATCAATCCTTCAATGAAGATCCCAACGAAACACCGATGCAATTCTATTTCAGTATCCACTATTAAGACTCTGACTTAGTGCTACATTGAGCAAACATGGCAACACAAATGATTAAGCAACCCCTATATAGAAAGTTTCAATTTTTATGCTCAGAATCAAATTCAAATTCTCTGACATGTATTAGACCTAAAGCTCGAGCATTTTAAGCAATAAAGACGATTCCTTTACCTTTGAGCTAGAATCTAACTAAAGGTTATGACTTTATCCGATTCAGAAGATCCCCATATATCAATCCTTCAATGAAGATCCCAACGAAACACCGATGCAATTCTATTTCAGTATCCACTATTAAGACTCTGACTTAGTGCTACATTGAGCAAACATGGCAACACAAATGATTAAGCAACCCCTATATAGAAAGTTTCAATTTTTATGCTCAGAATCAAATTCAAATTCTCTGACATGTATTAGACCTAAAGCTCGAGCATTTTAAGCAATAAAGACGATTCCTTTACCTTTGAGCTAGAATCTAACTAAAGGTTATGACTTTATCCGATTCAGAAGATCCCCATATATCAATCCTTCAATGAAGATCCCAACGAAACACCGATGCAATTCTATTTCAGTATCCACTATTAAGACTCTGACTTAGTGCTACATTGAGCAAACATGGCAACACAAATGATTAAGCAACCCCTATATAGAAATTTTCAATTTTTATGCTCAGAATCGAATTCAAATTCTCTGACATGTATTAGACCTAAAGCTCGATCATTTTCAGCAATAAAGACGATTCCTTTACCTTTGAGCTAGAATCTAACTAAAGGTTATGACTTTATCCGATTCAGAAGATCCCCATATAAGATTAAATCAGTAAAGAGAAAACCCTAAAATCAAAATTCACTAAATGAGATTATCGATCACAGAATCAAGCAGCTAACGAAGAAATCGAACCCAGATGATCGAAGATAGATAATTGAAAGGAGAGAGCAATCAATGGTTAAGGATAACCGAACCGAAATCAGATAAAGATTCGTACCGATTTGATTCTGCGCTGAGGTTTATTGCTTTCTCTGTGAAGAGGATTCGCAAAGTGTGTCTTTGTTTTGTACGTGAAAGAAGCAGATGCTCCGATTCGATTTTTTCCGGCTGTACCTAATTTTTTTTTTGGGTTTGCTTTTAAAACGACGTCGTCGTCGTTTCAATCGTGTACCCAAGTTTTCCATCTAAAGTGTTTTTTTTTTTTTTTTTTTTTACTAACATCAAAATTTAGTAGACATATCTCTTTAGGGATGTCAAAATGGGTAACCCGACCCGACCCGACCCAAACCCATATGGATTTGAGTGTTTAATGGACGGGTTTGACCCGACCCATATATTTATATGGGTTGAATTTACATACCCAAACCCATTATTGTAGAAATCCATTGGCTTAATGGGTTATATGGGTACCCATATATATGTATAATAAAATATATAAATAATAAAAATCCAAAAAAATAACATAAAATTGTAAACCAACAAAAGTTTTTAAATAATAAATTAAAAAAATCTAGATTTTATACATATATTTTACTTTTTACTTTTATTTTTAGGTAAAATGTAAACTTTAATAGTTATTTTAGATATTTTACATATATAGTTGTAAAGAAAAGAAGATATTTTACATATATTTATATAAATTTTACATAATATATTAATATAGATATATATAAATTTTACTTTTTAGTTTTGGTTATGAAACCCATGGGTAACCTATAACCCTAATGGGTTTTACCCATTAAACCCATAACCCTAATAGGGTAACCCACTAAAACCCATTTATATATATGGGTAAAAACATTCTACCCAAACCCATTAAAATCATGGACGGGTTCGGGTAACCGATGGGTATTAACCCATTTTGACACCCCTATATCTCTTGTCCATCTAAGTTATCCACATCATCATCATATCATCATCATCACCCACAAATTTATTTATAAATGACTGCATTAATTTACACATTTTCTTTCAATAATCTTTTATTAGAAAAGTAATTGAAAAATAACTAAAGAAAAATAAAATAATAAAATACAGTACAAATATATATATATATATATATATATATATATATATGAAAAAATTATCAATTCAGATTGGATACATATAAACTTAGATATTACATACACATATGATTAATTGTAAATGATAAAGGTAAGAAAAAAACAATTATCACGGTTAAAAAATAGAGAAATTGTTAAAAATGCCCCTTTTTCAATACCCCTTTTCAAAAATGCCCCTTCTGAGGGTCCATTTTTAAGTTTGCCCTCTTTTAATTTTTAATGACCATTTTACCCTTATTTGAAACAAAATTAGGTCCACAAAATACAAAATATTTTTTGGCGGGAAAAGTGATCCCGCAATTTTCCCGCCAAAACACTTGTAAAAACCTTTAAAATACCTTGTAAAATTTTCCCGTAAAAATTTTTCCCGCCAAAAAATTTTTCCGCCAAAAAAAAATTTTTGCGGGAAAAATGATTCCGCAATTTTTTTGGCGGGAAAAATTTACAAGGTATTTTAAAGGTTTTCAGAGTATTTACAAGTGTTTTTGTAAGGATTTACAATGTATTTTAAAAGGTTTTACAAGGTACTTATAAGGTTTTATAAGGTATTTATAACTTGTAAAACCTTATAAAAAACTTGTAAAACCTTTTAAAATAGCTTGTAAAATCTTATAATATCTTATAAATACCTTATAAATACGTTGTAACACCTTTTAAAATACATTGTAAAACCTTATAAATACCCTGTAAAAAACCTTTAAAATACCTTGTAAATTTTTGGCCGGAAAATTTAACGCCAAAAAAATTGCGGAATCACTTTTCCCGCAAAAAAAAATTTTTGGCGGGAAAAAATTTTACGGGAAAATTTTACAAGGTATTTTAAAGGTTTTACAAGTTTTTTCAAGTGTTTTGGCGGGAAAAATTGCGGGATCAATTTTCCCGCCAAAAAATATTTTGTATTTTGTGGACCTAATTTTGTTATATTTCCTTATATATTTGTGATATTTTATATTAAAAGAAGGGTAATTTAGTCATTTTGTACATAAAAATGGGTATTTTTAAAAATGGACAGCCAAAGGGGGCATTTTTGAAAAGGGGTATTGAAAAAGGGGCATTTTTGTGAGTCTCCCTAAAAAATATGTAATAGAACAAAAATTATTTTCAAAGGAGTATAAATCATTTAGAGTAAAAAAAAAATTATAATAGTACATGTAAAATTTTACCCGAAATACGAATATTTATTTTTAAGAAAAAATAAGTAGAAAAAATTAAGAACAAATACATATTGAATATGAAGAAAATTTTGTGGTTTAAATATAGAGTTAAAATACAAGGGTTTTTCAAGCGGTTAGGTTAGAGCTAGTGCAAAGTTTAACAATGAAATCCGATGTACGTGGATAAGAATAATCCAAAGATAATATTTAATATGTAAGAGTTGTTGACCAAAAAACATTTTGTAACTGATTAGAGAAAATAAAGTATAACAAAATAAAATAAAATAAAAAATCTGATATAAGTTAACAATAACTTATTAGTCTAATCAGTTATATGTTAGCGAAGAGAACGTGAAAAGATATAAATATGTCGGAAGACAAAAAATGCATTTGGAACATGGCGAAAGAAATTACAGTGAAAAATTTCTAAGAGAAATTGACTAAAGCTAGAAAAGTATGCACATGACTAAAGTAAAATCTTTTCGTTGCATTCATTCGATATAAATCATATATATGAAAGGAGGCTATCTCTCTCCATCCTTCCGCCACGTCAGCATTTTAGACAATTCTGGAGCTGACACATCAGCTTTCTATCTTCCAATCAAAACATTTCATTAATATGATTAAGCTTTTATTTTTTACACATCATCTTTTAATTAAAATTGTCAAATGGGAAAAACACAATAGCCCATGAGGAATGGGCCATATGGATTTGAAAATCTATTTCACAAGTTAATAATATATTTATTATTTAATTATATATATTATTTAATTTTACATATTGATTTCTACTAATACTAACTTATTTTGTTATTTTATGTTTTTTTCAATGAAATTATTTTATTGGTTTAATTTACTCCAAAAAAAATTTCGCTAATTTTTGTAATCTTAACTCAAAATATGAGTGGATAATAGTATAGTGAATTAGCTAATGGTTTGAGTAAGTTTTTCTCTTAATTTTTTATCTATATATGACACTGAGGGTGGAGAGTACGTAAGGTCATCAAATTTTTGAGGTTCTATAATCCCAACATTACCATCTATAAAATTGGTTTAGGACAAAGATTGTTTACGGATTGTGTGAGTCATGCATTGTTGAGTATGTTGGTTGAAAATGTATTTTAATACTAAGAGTAGTTGTTCATTGTATGAGTAAATGATTAGATAATTAAAAATTATATTTATCAAAATATAACATCAAGTAAATCAAAAAAAAGAAAAAAAAAAGGGAAAAACCCGCGGCGTAAAGCGGGTGATCAACTACCAACAAGAACAATCAAAATAATTTGTTATTAACAACTTTTAAAACAAACCCACGCGTAGCGTGGGTATTTATCTAGTGAGTTTAATACTCTTAAATGTCTTTACAAAATTAGTGGTTCGGGTTATCGGTTTAAAAACAGATTAAAATCTTTGGTCATGTAAGTGTGGTATGTGAGATGAGATACAAATATTCGTGACTTGGTCAAATATGGAAGAAACTCCAACAATTCCAATTTATCACAAACACAAAGTTAAACAAAAACATCCCAAGAACGTAATTCCATCAAGCTATTGGAAGTGGGACTTGTTTGTGGACGATCAAAAAGCCATATAAAACACTCTAGAATCTGATTTGCTTAGCCACAATTGCACAACTTGTGCCTTGTTCAGGTTGCTGGACTAGCTTCATAGGTTTGACTCGTGCGATATATATATATATATACACTCAAGAACAAAGCCAAGGAGAAGATAAGCCTTAAGAAAAACTTTTACCGATATTTTGTACTAGAGCTCTGTCCTTGAGTTCTTGTAGATGGATGGTTTTTGCTCGTGTTATAAATAAACGTTCGTTATAAATACAGTGTTTTATTTTATAGTGGATATAAATATAAATAATAGAAACAAAATTATACATGCAAAAAGAATTGGGATACTGAGTAATAAAGTAAAACGAGTGAAGAATTTTGTTATTACTTTTCTTGTAATTGAAATTATAAATTGTGTATTACATCGATTGAATTCGTTCGTTTATATAGAAGTAAAATAGTAAATTACTATATGTGTATAGTGACGGTGTGCTCTACATAAAAAATATCAAGCACAATGTTAAATATATGTGTGCATCAATTGTTGACAGATTGTTTACACACAATGTTAGACGGATATATTAATTATATCTCTAAACCAACAAAAAATATTAATAAACAAAAAATTATGTCTAAAAAAAAATTAAGTAAATTCCTGAAAAATAAGGAAAAATTGGTAAAAAAAACCTTCACCTTTTCTAAAAACATATAAAAAACTCTCAACTTTTTTTGTGAGATTTTATACCCTCATCTTTACATAAATAGTAAAATAAACCCTAATAATAAACTAATTTTTATAAACAAATCGTCATATAAAAACATAAATAAATATAAACAATTTAATTTAGAATTTTTTCTTCTAAAATTTTAGTTTACAATCTTTTTCTAAACTAAAATTTTTTAAGGCATGATGTAAAAAAGTTAATTAATGAAGTTTTGTTTGGTTGTTTTACAAAAATTCATCAACGTGGCCAAATAAATTTTGTTACGAGTGATATATAAATTCTTATACCGATCCGAATATGAATTTATGTTAATAAAGGTTTATTTGGTTCAATCACAAAAATTTACTAACGTGAAACCAAACCAAATTTTATAATACAACTTAAAGTATATCAATTTCCACATCAAAATATTTTCATCGGACAAAATAAACTAACTAAACATTTATGAACAGTTAATATATATATAATTACTATATATTAAAAATATAATATAAATTATATTTAATTAATTAGTATTTAACTATATTTTATCCAAAATTGAACCTCCAACTGAATATGAATTTTGTTATAATTTTGACTATTTCCTAAATCAAAACATGAAAAACTCGAACAAACCAAAAAAATCAAATATGCTATCCTGTAAGTTTTTGTAGTTTATATAACATAACTTCTAATAGTAACAAAAGAAGATTTGCTTAATCTCAACCAAATGGTGAATGAATTTTTATATCGCAAAAACTTTAATTTTAGAAGAAAAAGAATTGCAAATTAGAATTTGAAAAAAGTAAATCATAAAAGAAATTGTTTTTGTTTGTTGCTGTTTTAATATAATAATTTTTTAAAATTCAAGTTGAGTTTATTAGTAATAGGGTTTATTTTACCGTTTATGAAAAGATGGGGGTTTAAAAACCTACAAAAAAAAGTTGAGGGTTTTTTTCTATGTTTTAAGGAAAAGTGAGGGTTTTTCTACCCATTTTTCCGAAAAATAAGATGTAGAACTGCTGCTAATTTTATCAGCAAATGTTTTTACCGTTTTCATTTCTAGACCAAAGAAAGGTAAGTAAACTCGGGAAAAATTAAACGTAGTACTAGAGCCAATTCTAAAATGAAAGTTGATTAGATATCGGGGTTTAAAACCAACTGAATCAAAATTATCAAATGAACTGCTGCTTCACTTAGTTTTAAGGTAAAACTTGGACAAACATCGGAGTTTGAAACCTTATGAATCAAATATGTATAATTTGTCACAAAATGTACATAAAAGTCTCTTCCTTTTGAAAAGTGGACATGGCTAACTCCATAGAGTCATATAGAGACGAAAAAAATGTAACAACTTGTGAATATATTTTAATATTTTGTACTCAAAATTAGGCCTGGAAGTTTGGGTACCCGTTCGGTTCTGGTTCGGTTCCGGTTCTTTTAGTTCTAGAATTTAGGATCCATATAGGAACCAAATAATTTCGGTTCGGTTCCGATTCCGGTTCCGGTTCTTTCGGTTCTGAAGTTTAGGATCCATTTAGATATTTTTTTCGGATATTTTTAGGTATTTTGGATATTTTTGGGTATTTTTGGATATTTTTGAGTACTTTTTGGATATTTTAAGTATTTTTTGATATATTTTCCAAATATTTGTTGATATTTCGGGTATTTTTGGTTATTCGATATAAAATAAGTAACATTTTCATATATAAACTCATATTTCGGATATTTTCGGGTACCCGAAATATTTCGGTTCAATTCGGTTCCGGTTCCGGTTCTTTCGGTTCTAAAATTTAGGATCCATTTGAGTATTTTAAATTTTCGGTTCGGTTCTGGTTCGGTTTTTTTTGCTTCAGTTCCGGTTCGGTTCTTGTGGTTCGGTTTTTTTAGCCCAGGCCTACTCAAAATGTTAAAGGTGTACGTTTCTGAAGTTAAAAACCGGTTTACTTCTATTTCCGGGTATGGTGTTTTAAATACTTTGTCGACTCGACGACTTCCTTGTATTTCCGGGTATTATCACATCCTACAGTTAGAGAATCCACCTTATAACTCTTGAATGGTTGGTTTATTTCTAGGATATGTCAATAAATAAGTAAAATTGGACTATTGTAGCGTGACAATTGCCGTGACAGTGACCTCAACAATTGCTGACAGTTTGATTCTCATTGTTAGGGTCAATGTCGATGAACCAAATTATGTTAGTTCATGTTTGAAAACTATTATTAAAATAGTTAACTTAGCTGGAGCCGTGAAAGGCATGCACAAAAAATATTTTAGATGCTGACAAGAACGTAGTTTGGTTGGAGTTCATTATAGTATTAGTTAAGAGCATGAGGATCGTTGAAGTAATTAAATGTGAAATGTGCAACTCTTGATTATATCCTTTGAAATCTCACAAAAATGATATATCGGTGAATATACTAAAAGAAGAATACAAACAAAACAATGTCAATTAAGTTCTTTATCTCATAAGATTAGTTTATTTACTTGTACAAGTAAATATACAGCAGATTAGATAGCAAGATCGTAACTATAACAGGTCGTCAGTCCAAAACGTGCCAAGTTTTGTTAAATTTGTTTTCGACATGACGTATATATTGAAAGTTTAGAAACTTGTGATTTCTTTTTAATAGAGTAACCAAACGTAGCTAGTAAAATGATCGATAAAATTATGTAATATTGTAACCAATAAGGAAGAAGCTGATCATGGCCACTCGTATTATTAGCGGACAGAATCTGTTGACTATAGCATCGTTAAGCCCATGTGAAACTTCTACTTAAACTAATTATACATTTATAGTCAATGATCATATTATTATTTTCATTTTTTGGGCTCTGGTTTCATAGTAAAATTATATATTTTTAGTGTCGTTTTTCCTTTGTTTAGTTTCGTTTTGAGTCGTTTGTCCTCTTGAAGTCTCTCTTTTGTGTCTTTTATGTTTCGTTTTGAATCTTGTAGAGGTTTTAGGTACTTATGGTAGAATTAGATGGCTTTGAGCTTGTTCAGGTCACGAACTGGCGAAAAGAGCTGAAGCGAGGAGCAAGACAAGTTAGACCGATCGGTTCTCCACTGGATTGATCAATCCGAAGTTGACATTCGTGACCAGAGACGGTTAGACTGATCAGTCCTCCCCTGGACCGATCAGTCCAATGCTTGGACGGCAGAACAAAGCCGGTTAGACCGATCGGTCTCCACCTGGACCTATTGATCCGAAGCTGGAACTACGAGGCAAAGTTGGTCGGACCGATCGGTCGTCTCCTGGACCGATCGGTCTGGTTTCATGACGCTCCAAATTATTATTTTTTTTAATTTTCAGTTTAATATTTTTCTGTAATTGGGGATAAAAACTCCAAAAGACCTAATTACTTTTGAACGTTTTATTTTGTGCAACTTTCCGAGAGTTTTTATGTAAGTAACTACTCTGGTTTGGAGATTCATATTTTTGACAATTTGGAGAAGATTTCTAAACTTTATTTCGTTTCTATTCTATTGAATCATGTTTTCTTTCATATTTATTAACCTTGTCTCTTTCTCTATGTGTGAGTAGTTTCTCAATTGGGTTTTAGGGTCCTTAGTAGAAGAGTCAATGAATTAGTGAATTGTTTGTCATAGGGAATTATCTCCATCATTAGGTTCTTCGATTTACATGTTCTTAATGCTAGAATAAGATATGTTTTAAAACATAGGTTTTTCTATGCATCAAAAGTATTTGATAGAATGCTTGAACGAATGTTAATTGAGCAATATGTTTCTATTCAACGAGAGTTGATATAAGAACGCATTGTAGGAGGTCTTCACCAATAGTAGGAGGTCTTCCCAATTCAACTTCCTGAAATACTTTAGCTTCCTGAAAGTAGGAGGTCTTCACCAATAGTAGGAGGTCTTCCCAATTCAACTTCCTGAAATATAGTAAATAGGTCAGAATATAACTAAACAAAACCAAAACTAAAACTTTGATGTAACTTACCATCTCTTGCTCTACTTGTAAGAAAGACTTTCGAATAGAAACATGCTTGTGAGGACCAAGACCATTACGGCCAGACATCCTAGCTGCTGATGTGGTTGAACTCTTGGCTATTGCTTCTTCAGTGTCCCAATACTGACACATCTCTTTCCACAGAGTTTTCTCAATCCAATACGGCTTCTCTCTTTTTGTCGCTGCCTTACTAACCATGTCTTTCGTACGCAGTTGAATGATCTTATAGAATTTAGCTTCAACCACACCTGTCAGTGAGGGATGCAAGGTGTGTTGTTTCTACAAAACAAGAGGAGAGTGAAGCAAATGTTACTTATACAAAAAACTAAACAGAAGTATAAAATACAGTAGTAGAAGAGGGATAGAAGTTTACCGCGAATTCAAGGAAGTATCTTTCTCTTCTTCGAGTTGGCACACAGCTCCAACTGTAGTATGATCCATCAAACGTGTTTGTAAAACACTTGGTGATCTTCCGGGCCAGCTTACCATTATCCTTACCAAACCTACAATCACATAAAACAGTTAGCTATGAATTCATGTAGATAACAAAGCAGACCTAACAGACCTAAACATAACAAAAGACTGAGAATTACCTAATTTATATACTAACAAAGCAGACCTAAACATACCATATAAGTAAGCAGACTGATGTGAGTCAAATTAGACCTAAGACTACTCTCTCAAATAAAAGATCAATTGCAGTACATTAGGGTCAAAATTCACAAAGCTCTTGTGTTCACACAATAGACTAACAAGTTTTGAATTAAGCTAAACAGAAAAGATTGTAAAAATAAAACAAGACAAGTAATTAAAATCGAAGTAAATTCAAATGAGAGAAACGTCAGGTATAGGAAAATTCTCAGGAAATAAATAAATATCAGATCTAGCAAATTAATTAAGATGATTTAATGAACCGTTCTAGAACTCAAATCACTAATGTATAACCAACCACCTCTCGAATGTATTGACTAATTAAACCTAATATCAGGAAGTTCCACCTCTCGAATGTAAACTCCTAGAATTAGAATAGCATTGATAACAGGTTTGATATGTTCACAAATATTCCTAGACCACCTCTCGAATGTATCTAGTAATTTCTGCCCACCTAAGATAGTTCCAGTAATAGATGACCTCTCGAATCTATCTATTATCCTATGATCAAATTCTAGGTGATCAAGCTAGAATTAGCATTAAGAACAATCAAAAGTGGAGAACTCTATAGATATTACCCTAACAGGTTATCGATCTACTAATTCATCCAAATCCCTAATAAGAATCCCTAAACCTAACAAACAAACTACTCAGACACGGAAATTGAAACAAATAACATGTTATGAATAGAAAGCATAAAGAGATTCAATAAAAGAGATGAGTTTAGAAAGATCTTCTTTGGAGGAGCTATCTCCAATTATCACCCAAAGGGTTCAAGCTCCCAAAAACAAAGTAAAATAAAGCTTAAAGATATTTCTAAAAAAAAAACCTAAAAAGCTATTTAATTTATATGTTCTTAAAAACGTGTAGGGACTTCTTGAAAATAGGGAAAAGTTCTGGGACGATTCTGCAAATCTTCAAAATTTTAAAGAGACTCGAAATTGAATTGCCGTCAGATATTGGTGTCGCCCGACACCAGGGGTGGTGTCGATCGACACTTGCACAAATTTTGGTCTCCGGATTGCTCTTGTAGCACAACTTCTCGGTTTTGCTCCAGAATGATCCATAATCTCCAAATTACTCCCGAACGTGCTAAAACCTGAAAATGACTAGAAAAGACTCTAGAAATAACAAAAAGACTCTAAAAACAATACATATATCATAGCTAAAAACGGTAAAATCCACGATATATCACCTACCTTACAAGCTGACATAAACATACCATGTAAGCATCTACCAAACAAACTATCAAACAAACTAATCTATATACTAACTAACAAACCTAACAAGTATTTAAAACAGACTAATCAATATACTAACTAAGCAGAGAGTGAGAGAGAGTGTGAAACCTACCAAGTCGTTCCAGGCTCTAATGTCGGAGAGATGACAGTGGTATAGAGCTCACGGCCTGGCATGGAAAGCATGTCATTTTTAAACTAGCAAGCACATCTTCCGGGAGAGTTGAATCCCTCAAACCTTCTTCCTCCGATTCAGCTTCATCTTCAGCTTCTTCATCTTCTTCATCCTCTACGTTTTGAGCTTGAGAACTGTGACCAGACACAGAGGCTCTTGGTACCTGAAGAGGTGGTCGTTGTTGATTAACGACTGGAGAATGAACCGGCGCTGGAGACTGAATAGGCGCTAGAGACTGAACTGCGCGAGGAGATCCGGAGGCTAACCGATGAACAGAGGAGACATACCCTCTAACTTGAGTCAATCCGGATGCTCGAAACGGAGTCGTTCCAGAGGCTCGAGGAGATCCAGAGCCTCGAGGAGATCTAGATCCTTCGCTGGACTGGAAAAGCTGCTGAGGAGGTGGATAATCTCTCAGACTCAGACCCCGTGAAGGCTGGCGAATCGGATTTTGCTCAGTCTCTAGAATTGGTTCTTGAGGGTTCGCCGGCGTGAAGTCATACTGCGAGGGAAGGCTTCTAGGACTTCGAATCGACACACCAGAAGATGTGGATCGACTTGGGACAGTGGGTCGCTTCGCCGGAGACTTCGGTCCCCTTCCTCTTCCTCTTCCTCTGCCTTTTCCACCGCGAACATGAGGAGCCATCAGAGAGATTGATGAATATTGATGAAAATTGGAAGAAAAGAAGGAGAATCAGAGAGGAACAAAAGAGAATTAGAGAGATTGCAAGAGATTGCGAGAGATTGAGAGAGAATCAGAGAGACTGAGAGGGATTAGGGTTTGTAGGATGAAAAATTGAGAAGAAATAGTTCGATTTGATGAAGGATTGAGAGAGAAATCGAGGGTTAGGGTTAGGGTTTGTCGGGAGAGAAATCGATTTGGGGATTAGGGTTAGAGAAAATGCGGAATTAAGGTTTCTCGGGTTAGAATAGGGTATATATAGCTGGGCCAACGGAGAAAAGTTAATGGATTGAGCCCAATTAAAATGCCCAATAAGAAAATATAGTCGCTAAAACGTAGCTAATCAGTAGCCGGATTTGGTGACTAAATAATCAGAAGCTAATTAGTCGCCTAATTAGGCGACTAATTAAAGACTATTTTTATCAGTCTCAAATAGCAGACGGATTAACGACTATTGTTGTTTAGGCAACATTCATTCGCCAAAATGTCGCAATACTGACACATCTCTTTCCACAGAGTTTTCTCAATCCAATACGGCTTCTCTCTTTTTGTCGCTGCCTTACTAACCATGTCTTTCGTACGCAGTTGAATGATCTTATAGAATTTAGCTTCAACCACACCTGTCAGTGAGGGATGCAAGGTGTGTTGTTTCTACAAAACAAGAGGAGAGTGAAGCAAATGTTACTTATACAAAAAACTAAACAGAAGTATAAAAATACAGTAGTAGAAGAGGGATAGAAGTTTACCGCGAATTCAAGGAAGTATCTTTCTCTTATTCGAGTTGGCACACAGCTCCAACTGTAGTATGATCCATCAAACGTGTTTGTAAAACACTTGGTGATCTTCCGGGCCAGCTTACCATTATCCTTACCAAACCTACAATCACATAAAACAGTTAGCTATGAATTCATGTAGATAACAAAGCAGACCTAACAGACCTAAACATAACAAAAGACTGAGAATTACCTAATTTATATACTAACAAAGCAGACCTAAACATACCATACAAGTAAGCAGACTGATGTGAGTCAAATTAGACCTAAGACTACTCTCTCAAATAAAAGATCAATTGCAGTACATTAGGGTCAAAATTCACAAAGCTCTTGTGTTCACACAATAGACTAACAAGTTTTGAATTAAGCTAAACAGAAAAGATTGTAAAAATAAAACAAGACAAGTAATTAAAATCGAAGTAAATTCAAATGAGAGAAACGTCAGGTATAGGAAAATTCTCAGGAAATAAATAAATATCAGATCTAGCAAATTAATTAAGATGATTTAATGAACCGTTCTAGAACTCAAATCACTAATGTATAACCAACCACCTCTCGAATGTATTGACTAATTAAACCTAATATCAGGAAGTTCCACCTCTCGAATGTAAACTCCTAGAATTAGAATAGCATTGATAACAGGTTTGATATGTTCACAAATATTCCTAGACCACCTCTCGAATGTATCTAGTAATTTCTGCCCACCTAAGATAGTTCCAGTAATAGATGACCTCTCGAATCTATCTATTATCCTATGATCAAATTCTAGGTGATCAAGCTAGAATTAGCATTAAGAACAATCAAAAGTGGAGAACTCTATAGATATTACCCTAACAGGTTATCGATCTACTAATTCATCCAAATCCCTAATAAGAATCCCTAAACCTAACAAACAAACTACTCAGACACGGAAATTGAAACAAATAACATGTTATGAATAGAAAGCATAAAGAGATTCAATAAAAGAGATGAGTTTAGAAAGATCTTCTTTGGAGGAGCTATCTCCAATTATCACCCAAAGGGTTCAAGCTCCCAAAAACAAAGTAAAATAAAGCTTAAAGATATTTCTAAAAAAAAAACCTAAAAAGCTATTTAATTTATATGTTCTTAAAAACGTGTAGGGACTTCTTGAAAATAGGGAAAAATTCTGGGACGATTCTGCAAATCTTCAAAATTTTAAAGAGACTCGAAATTGAATTGCCGTCAGATATTGGTGTCGCCCGACACCAGGGGTGGTGTCGATCGACACTTTCACGAATTTTGGTCTCCGGATTGCTCTTGTAGCACAACTTCTCGGTTTTGCTCCAGAATGATCCATAATCTCCAAATTAGTCTCGAACGTGCTAAAACCTGAAAATGACTAGAAAAGACTCTAGAAATAACAAAAAGACTCTAAAAACAATACATATATCATGGCTAAAACGGTAAAATCCACGATATATCACCTACCTTACAAGCTGACATAAACATACCATGTAAGCATCTACCAAACAAACTATCAAACAAACTAATCTATATACTAACTAACAAACCTAACAAGTATTTAAAACAGACTAATCAATATACTAACTAAGCAGAGAGTGAGAGAGAGTGCGAAACCTACCAAGTCGTTCCAGGCTCTAATGTCGGAGAGATGACAGTGGTATAGAGCTCACGGCCTGGCATGGAAAGCATGTCATTTTTAAACTAGCAAGCACATCTTCCGGGAGAGTTGAATCCCTCAAACCTTCTTCCTCCGATTCAGCTTCATCTTCAGCTTCTTCATCTTCTTCATCCTCTACGTTTTGAGCTTGAGAACTGTGACCAGACACAGAGGCTCTTGGTACCTGAAGAGGTGGTCGTTGTTGATTAACGACTGGAGAATGAACCGGCGCTGGAGACTGAATAGGCGCTAGAGACTGAACTGCGCGAGGAGATCCGGAGGCTAACCGATGAACAGAGGAGACAGACCCTCTAACATGTGTCAATCCGGATGCTCGAAACGGAGTCGTTCCAGAGGCTCGAGGAGATCCAGAGCCTCGAGGAGATCCAGAGCCTCGAGGAGATCTAGATCCTTCGCTGGACAAGAAAAGCTGCTGAGGAGGTGGATAATCTCTCAGACTCAGACCCCGTGAAGGCTGGCGAATCGGATTTTGCTCAGTATCTAGAATTGGATCTTGAGGGTTCGCCGGCGTGAAGTCATACTGCGAGGGAAGGCTTCTAGGTCTTCGAATCGACACAGTAGAAGATGTGGATCGACTTGGGACAGTGGGTCGCTTCGCCGGAGACTTCGGTCCCCTTCCTCTTCCTCTTCCTCTGCCTTTTCCACCGCGAACATGAGGAGCCATCAGAGAGATTGATGAATATTGATGAAAATTGGAAGAAAAGAAGGAGAATCAGAGAGGAACAAAAGAGAATTAGAGAGATTGCAAGAGATTGCGAGAGATTGAGAGAGAATCAGAGAGACTGAGAGGGATTAGGGTTTGTAGGATGAAAAATTGAGAAGAAATAGTTCGATTTGATGAAGGATTGAGAGAGAAATCGAGGGTTAGGGTTAGGGTTTGTCGGGAGAGAAATCGATTTGGGGATTAGGGTTAGAGAAAATGCGGAATTAAGGTTTCTCGGGTTAGAATAGGGTATATATAGCTGGGCCAACGGAGAAAAGTTAATGGATTGAGCCCAATTAAAATGCCCAATAAGAAAATATAGTCGCTAAAACGTAGCTAATCAGTAGCCGGATTTGGTGACTAAATAATCAGAAGCTAATTAGTCGCCTAATTAGGCGACTAATTAAAGACTATTTTTATCAGTCTCAAATAGCAGACGGATTAACGACTATTGTTGTTTAGGCAACATTCATTCGCCAAAATGTCGCAATACTGACACATCTCTTTCCACAGAGTTTTCTCAATCCAATACGGCTTCTCTCTTTTTGTCGCTGCCTTACTAACCATGTCTTTCGTACGCAGTTGAATGATCTTATAGAATTTAGCTTCAACCACACCTGTCAGTGAGGGATGCAAGGTGTGTTGTTTCTACAAAACAAGAGGAGAGTGAAGCAAATGTTACTTATACAAAAAACTAAACAGAAGTATAAAAATACAGTAGTAGAAGAGGGATAGAAGTTTACCGCGAATTCAAGGAAGTATCTTTCTCTTATTCGAGTTGGCACACAGCTCCAACTGTAGTATGATCCATCAAACGTGTTTGTAAAACACTTGGTGATCTTCCGGGCCAGCTTACCATTATCCTTACCAAACCTACAATCACATAAAACAGTTAGCTATGAATTCATGTAGATAACAAAGCAGACCTAACAGACCTAAACATAACAAAAGACTGAGAATTACCTAATTTATATACTAACAAAGCAGACCTAAACATACCATACAAGTAAGCAGACTGATGTGAGTCAAATTAGACCTAAGACTACTCTCTCAAATAAAAGATCAATTGCAGTACATTAGGGTCAAAATTCACAAAGCTCTTGTGTTCACACAATAGACTAACAAGTTTTGAATTAAGCTAAACAGAAAAGATTGTAAAAATAAAACAAGACAAGTAATTAAAATCGAAGTAAATTCAAATGAGAGAAACGTCAGGTATAGGAAAATTCTCAGGAAATAAATAAATATCAGATCTAGCAAATTAATTAAGATGATTTAATGAACCGTTCTAGAACTCAAATCACTAATGTATAACCAACCACCTCTCGAATGTATTGACTAATTAAACCTAATATCAGGAAGTTCCACCTCTCGAATGTAAACTCCTAGAATTAGAATAGCATTGATAACAGGTTTGATATGTTCACAAATATTCCTAGACCACCTCTCGAATGTATCTAGTAATTTCTGCCCACCTAAGATAGTTCCAGTAATAGATGACCTCTCGAATCTATCTATTATCCTATGATCAAATTCTAGGTGATCAAGCTAGAATTAGCATTAAGAACAATCAAAAGTGGAGAACTCTATAGATATTACCCTAACAGGTTATCGATCTACTAATTCATCCAAATCCCTAATAAGAATCCCTAAACCTAACAAACAAACTACTCAGACACGGAAATTGAAACAAATAACATGTTATGAATAGAAAGCATAAAGAGATTCAATAAAAGAGATGAGTTTAGAAAGATCTTCTTTGGAGGAGCTATCTCCAATTATCACCCAAAGGGTTCAAGCTCCCAAAAACAAAGTAAAATAAAGCTTAAAGATATTTCTAAAAAAAAAACCTAAAAAGCTATTTAATTTATATGTTCTTAAAAACGTGTAGGGACTTCTTGAAAATAGGGAAAAATTCTGGGACGATTCTGCAAATCTTCAAAATTTTAAAGAGACTCGAAATTGAATTGCCGTCAGATATTGGTGTCGCCCGACACCAGGGGTGGTGTCGATCGACACTTTCACGAATTTTGGTCTCCGGATTGCTCTTGTAGCACAACTTCTCGGTTTTGCTCCAGAATGATCCATAATCTCCAAATTAGTCTCGAACGTGCTAAAACCTGAAAATGACTAGAAAAGACTCTAGAAATAACAAAAAGACTCTAAAAACAATACATATATCATGGCTAAAACGGTAAAATCCACGATATATCACCTACCTTACAAGCTGACATAAACATACCATGTAAGCATCTACCAAACAAACTATCAAACAAACTAATCTATATACTAACTAACAAACCTAACAAGTATTTAAAACAGACTAATCAATATACTAACTAAGCAGAGAGTGAGAGAGAGTGTGAAACCTACCAAGTCGTTCCAGGCTCTAATGTCGGAGAGATGACAGTGGTATAGAGCTCACGGCCTGGCATGGAAAGCATGTCATTTTTAAACTAGCAAGCACATCTTCCGGGAGAGTTGAATCCCTCAAACCTTCTTCCTCCGATTCAGCTTCATCTTCAGCTTCTTCATCTTCTTCATCCTCTACGTTTTGAGCTTGAGAACTGTGACCAGACACAGAGGCTCTTGGTACCTGAAGAGGTGGTCGTTGTTGATTAACGACTGGAGAATGAACCGGCGCTGGAGACTGAATAGGCGCTAGAGACTGAACTGCGCGAGGAGATCCGGAGGCTAACCGATGAACAGAGGAGACAGACCCTCTAACATGTGTCAATCCGGATGCTCCAAACGGAGTCGTTCCAGAGGCTCGAGGAGATCCAGAGCCTCGAGGAGATCCAGAGCCTCGAGGAGATCTAGATCCTTCGCTGGACAAGAAAAGCTGCTGAGGAGGTGGATAATCTCTCAGACTCAGACCCCATGAAGGCTGGCGAATCGGATTTTGCTCAGTATCTAGAATTGGATCTTGAGGGTTCGCCGGCGTGAAGTCATACTGCGAGGGAAGGCTTCTAGGTCTTCGAATCGACACAGTAGAAGATGTGGATCGACTTGGGACAGTGGGTCGCTTCGCCGGAGACTTCGGTCCCCTTCCTCTTCCTCTTCCTCTGCCTTTTCCACCGCGAACATGAGGAGCTATCAGAGAGATTGATGAAGATTGATGAAAATTGGAAGAAAAGAAGGAGAATCGGAGAGGAACAAAAGAGAATTAGAGAGATTGCAAGAGATTGCGAGAGATTGAGAGAGAATCAGAGAGACTGAGAGGGATTAGGGTTTGTAGGATGAAAAATTGAGAAGAAATGGTTCGATTTGATGAAGGATTGAGAGAGAAATCGAGGGTTAGGGTTAGGGTTTGTCGGGAGAGAAATCGATTTGGGGATTAGGGTTAGAGAAAATGTGGAATTAAGGTTTATCGGGTTAGAATAGGGTATATATAGCTGGGCCAACGGAGAAAAGTTAAGGATCGAGCCCAATTAAAATGCCCAATAAGAAAATATAGTCGCTAAAACGTAGCTAATCAGTAGCCGGATTTGGTGACTAAATAATCAGAAGCTAATTAGTCGCCTAATTTGGCGACTAATTATAGACTATTTTTATCAGTCTCAAATAGCAGACGGATTGGCGACTATTGTTGTTTAGGCAACATTCAGTCTCAAATAGCAGACGGATTAGCGACTAATTTATCAGTCGCTGAATATGGTCGCTAATTGCGTGTTTTCTTGTAGTTAGTCTAAACTTGTGTTCATGTTTGAGAACGGTTCTTCATATCCGAATTCTCTTTTACATGTATTCATAAGTCATTTTCGTTGAATTATCATATAGCCCAATGTCTTTAATTCATAAGTTTAATCGTTAATTGATTTACTGAAAACCAAACAAATACTCTTTTCGTTTTAGTTAAGAACGAGTCTCGGAAATCCTTAGTGTATCATTGGTTCGTGTGGATCGATCTCGCATATATACTACATTTCGGTTAAGTGTATTGAATAATTATTCGAACAATCAATTATAGATGCCGACAGCAATACATATGGTTTGTTGGACTTTAAATATATGGAGTTTTATTTATTAGGAGCGTGAGGAACGTTGAAGTTATTTAAATGGTAAATGCGCAAACTCTTGGTTATCTTTGACAATTATATATCCTTTGCAATCCCTCAAGAAAGATACATTCAATTTTTAGTGGTGTTTTTAAAAGTAAAGATACAACAAAACAATGTCGGGACTAAGGCAAGTGTTTCATCTCTTACAACTTCATTATGCATTCATTCATACGTTGATTAATATACTTTACTTGTCAATTACATATACAGAAGATTGGATGGCAAGATCGTAATTATAACAGGCGGAGCTAGCGGGATTGGAGCTGAAGCGGCTAGGTTGTTCACAGATCATGGAGCTAGAGTGGTCATCGTTGACATACAAGAAGAGCTTGGTCAAAACCTATCCGTTTCGATAGGGCTAGACAAAGCAAGTTTTTACCGTTGTAATGTAACCGAGGAGACGGAAGTTGAGAATGCCGTTAAGTTCACCGTTGAAAAACACGGAAAGCTTGACGTTCTGTTTAGTAACGCCGGGGTCCTGGAACCTTTTGGAAGCATTCTTGATTTGGATCTTGAGGCGTTTGATCGAACGATGGCGGTCAACGTTCGCGGTGCGGCTGCGTTTATAAAACATGCGGCGCGTTCGATGGTTGCTAGTAAGACTCGTGGCTCAATTGTTTGTACAACGAGTATTGCGGCGGAGATAGGTGGTCCGGGACCTCACAGTTACACAGCGTCTAAGCACGCGCTTCTCGGGTTGATTCGATCAGCGTGTGGCGGGTTAGGGAAGTACGGGATTAGAGTCAACGGTGTTGCACCATATGGGGTTGCGACGGGGTTGACTAGCTACAATGAGGAAACGGTGAAGATGGTTGAAGAATATTGTGAAGCCACGGGGAATCTTAAAGGTGTGGTGCTTAAAGCTCGCCACATCGCAGAAGCAGCTTTCTTTTTGGCTTCTGATGATTCGGCTTATGTTAGCGGTCAGAATCTGGCGGTCGATGGCGGTTTTAGCGTCGTTAAGCTCACGTGAAAAAATAAAAACGAAAAGGATTGCATAAACTCTCTTTCATTTTAGTTCTTGAATAAAATCGAATTAATTATTAAGTAATTTGATAGTTGTGGTTGTATGTTATGG
Source organism: Arabidopsis arenosa (assembly GCA_905216605.1). Taxonomy (NCBI): domain Eukaryota; kingdom Viridiplantae; phylum Streptophyta; class Magnoliopsida; order Brassicales; family Brassicaceae; genus Arabidopsis; species Arabidopsis arenosa. The sequence goes on along the minus strand of LR999455.1, from coordinate 4,217,810 downwards.
CCTCTTCTTGGGCCTTTTACCTTGAGTTTAATAGATTTCTTTTTCTTTTAGTTTCTCAATTCTTTCTCGTTGTTCTTTTAGCTTCTTCTTATGATTAATGTGTACTTTGGATTGTGTTTAGCTGTGTTTATCTAATTATAATCTTTTAACCATGGAATGAAGTAATTATTGTTTAACCATGGAATGAAGTAATTATTGTTTAACCATGGAATGAAGTAATTATTGTTTAACCATGGAATGAAGTATTTCGTTGGTGCACAAAAAGAAAAAAATGTTTTCAAATTTCATTGAGAAAGAAAAAAAGATTTTGTAAGCCTAGTCACCAATGTTTTCAAACACGTCACTTAACATCCTCGTAAGTTATGTGTTTCTTGATAAGGAACAAATAGAAAATGGAGAAATAAACGAAATCAATTAATGAACGCTTTAATAAGATTCTATCAAACAAAGCTAGTCGATAAGGTGATGTACTGAGAGAGCCTAAAAAACCTAATTTAGACGTACAAGACTACTGCAACCACATGATCTATTTCTAAAGTCATGATACACTGGGCTTATGTCATGATTTTTTTTTTTTTTTTGGTATCAAGATGTCAAGATTTACCAGATACTATCATAACGACCTTATCCTTCCGGTGAGATTACTTACAATACAACTTAATTGAACATATTCAAGAACTGTCACGTGCATTGACTAGTTCTTGCTGATTTGTTTTTAAAATGCTTGATCACTTGGTAGAATAAATGTCGATGCAGGTTTATACTATGATCACGCAAAAGAATTTTAGTATATAACTCAAACATTAATAAACACGTTTTAAATTGAATACAATATACATTTTGTATGGTATCAATGCTCTTTCCGCGTAACAAATTTCTCCGGTGAAGGGTGTGTAACAAACTTTTCTGGTGACTTTTTCTGACGATTTCGTCTTTTCCGATTGATCTCTTCTTCGTTTTCTTCGTCATTCTATGCTTATCAAGCTTCGATTCCAATCAATATTGGCGAAGAAAGGTGCCAAAACTAGGGCTCCAGCTTCTTCACCCGATTTTGTTTCTAAGACTGCTTCTAGAATTGTTTCAAAAAAAAAAAAAAAAAAGACTGCTTCTAGAAAAGCTTAGTCTCTGCTTCAAGATGATGTTATAGGTGCGACTGTCAATTGAAGAAGCTCCAGTACTTCTTACACGGCTCGTGACCTAGCTGGGAAAATCTCCTCTGGTGATAAATCCTTCGATAGCTCTTACAGTCCGTTCTTCTTACATGCAGTGGATCATCCAGGGTTAACTCTTGTTTCGCATAACCTATATGGATCTAATTACAACAGCTGGTGTGTTGCAATGACTATCGCTTTAGAATCTAAGAATAAGTTTCTATATTACAAGAAAACTTGTGTTTTGTGACCCCAAAAATTGTCATAAATGAGTCGCAAAACAGCTCTTTGCGACTATTTCCAGACTACCAAAAAATGGTCGCGTATGCCAAAAGTAGTTGCAAATGTGTCGTCACTAATTGAATTTGATCACAAACGGGTCGCAATTACGCAACGCTTTCGTGACTACCTTATGTAGTCGTATATAAGCGATTGAACTGAGGCATGATAAATCTGCTAACATTTCTAAATCTACCAGTACACCATTATAAATCAGTCACATAAATCTACTGCTAGATAAATCTGTCACATAAATCTATTGTTAGATAAATCTATCACATAAATCTATTGCTAGATTCATAAAATTTGTTCTAGTAATTTCAAAGAATTGTATATCCTCCCATATAAATTTGCTCTCAGTTTGTATGTTTTACTGACCATTTTGCATATTCTTTGATTCTTTGATTTTTTGTTTTAAATTATTAATATTCCAAACTGCGTTAATACAGAGCAAAGAAACAACAAACAAAGAGTTTTAGTATATAATGATTCAACAACGAAACAAAGAGTTTTAGTATATAACTTAAAGACCCACTCTTTTCGCAAGCTGTATGTTTATTATTGATTTTTTTACATGGAAAAAAAACAAGAAAAGGAAAGTGATGTAACAGTGGTGATGAGTTTCGCAATCTGAGTCGTCATCGGAGGAGCAAGCGCAGAGCCTTTGTGTAATATGTGAGTGCCCAAAGACTGAAAATGTTTCTATATGTTGGATAATGTAGCAGCACATTCATCTTGTAAACTCCTCTTAGTTCCTACAAAATATTAATGACCAATTATATTATCATGAAATTGGATGTCCTGAACAAAACTAGGATAACAAGAATCACACCTGTTGCGGAAAATCACCGTTATCCATTTGCGAATTAATTATAACTTTCGCAGCACGATGAACTGGTAACGGGTCTCTCTCCATCTGACCACTCATTATTAGAACCATCATTGCTTGTCCCGTATTTACCACATTGGTCTTGTTCCCTTCCAAAGGAATATATTTCTTGTTGGGACAAGAGAGAAAACTTTCTCCCCAACCGCCTTCAATATTTTGTATCTTAAGAAGGAACTGAACCGCTCTACGGATCGACTCAGAGCTATGGTAAGTCTTGCCCGCAGCCACTAAACCTCGGACAGCAAAGAATGTCGCATAGATGAAGCACACTCCCCAATTTCCATACCAAGAACCATCAGCCGTTTGCAAACTTTCTATGTATTTTATTGCCTTTGCTATAAATGTTTCTATTTCTTTTGTTCTGTGCCCTGGAAACTGTTTCATGAAGCGAGTCAACACTACTACCGCTGACCCCGTGCATTCTAGATACTCATGCTCGAGTATTGTGTCTTCCATAAACTCTATGGGGCTAAGCCACTGCATTTGAATTTGAAATCATTTTTTCATTTATATCCAAAGATAATGAAACTTGAAACATATAAATGATAACTACCTCTAGCCATTTTTTCCCACTCGCTGCCTCCCATACCGCTATACCTCCATTTTTGCTCTGTCATTAAGAGAATTTTATGTTCTTTTTGGTTAAATGAGAATTCTAAGTTACTAATCAGCTTGTGGTATTTTAAATAAATTAACAAAAAAGATTTACCTGCAAATAGAGAATCATATTGACTGCATCATAAAGCCTCTCCACGTCCATTTTCTCACCAATGAAATTAGACGGCATGCTCTCAAAGATCAGGCAGCACTGACCACACACGCGAATTAGTAATCATATATATTTTGAATGACTAAAAGATTTTGGGCCTAATTCCGTATATCCCCTCATGCCAGGGACTAGACCATTTTATATATTGGGATTGCAAGATAGAGAAACACACACCTCTAAACTCTCAGAAGTACAATCTGAAGCTGGCCATCCTTGATCTTTGTCCGAAAAACCCCATCCTCCTTTGGATATGTCTCTGAACATTTTGATATAGTCACCAGGAGGATTCTCTACAAGCTGAGATTTCCTCAAGAAAGAGTATCCTTTTATGAGCGTTGATCTTATCTCATCATCAATATCAGCAGCTAACATGACTTGTAGCAACAAGGCTGTATCCCATATTTGGCTACCAAAACTCTACACATTAAGTAAATAATTTAATGTTATCTCGATAATATGATACTTGACTTGTAGTCTAGTGAATTCGCATTAGTGCCAAAATAAATAAAAAGAACTAACCTGGATTTTTAGGCCGTCCTCCGAAATCCATATGTAACCAGAGACACGAGCAAGATGTTTTTTAAAATAATCACTCTCGGGATCCTCAGCCCAACAAGCAAGCATATGAAACACCTAATAATTATTTAAAAAAAAACATATATAGCTAATTAACATTTTCGGTTTCTCTTTACAACTTTTTTTATTTCTTTGTTTTCTTTTCTTCTATTTTTGAGTCAAATACGTTTACCTTTGGCACACCTCCACCGGTAATGTATTGGGAGGCTTCGTCATAGTAATGGATAAGTTCCATTGCCCTTCGGATAGCTCTTTCTCTTATGAGCTTCTTGAAAGGCCATCGATTTAAGATATTCTCGGAGAACATGTGAACACTTTTCCAAAACAAGTCTTGTACAAATGTTTGTGGATGGTATAGATCTTCCTGCATCATCATGTCATTTAAAACTTTGATTGTTTTCTATATTTTGAAGAGCTAAGTAACCTTGCTTTTCTCATAAGCATACAATGCATTATATATGATTTAAACTTTTACCATTGCACAACGATTCCGAGCTTGACTCCAAATAATTTCACCATACGCCTGAGGATAAAGCTCTTCTCGGAGCTGTAGAATGAGAGGTGTTGGAGTAGCTACAAACTTTTTACCATACAAATAGGACAGTGCCATGAAAGTATCACGCAAATAAATCCAAACAGTGCCTGCACGTGTATAGTAAAATAATTAAGGAACGTTAGGACACTCCAACGTTCAAACTCTATCCATAGCACCACGTATAATAAAATGATTATATACTAATAAAGTTCATAGCCAAAGCCATCACAAATATAAGATTATTCAAATTCAGACCTCCATTAATGGGAAAATAAGAAGGAAATAACCAGAACTCTGGCGGTATGGGTTTGCAACCAGACCATTCATACACTCCAAGAACCTAATAATTTGCAATGAAAAAAATCAATTAGGGACAATACTAGCAAATTAAGATGGACAATCAAGAGAGAATAACTTTAGCTGATGATTATATGACATACAGAAAGGCAAGCTTTTCCAAACAATGGTGTATAGGTAGCACCACCGTGGTCAATGATCCATTTACGAGCCCTTGCACAAGCACTTATTTTACCATCATGATCGGGGTCAACTCCGAAAATTCGTAGGCAGATGTAGTTGATGACCGTGCAGAACATTGAACTATGGCTTTCGACGTCTAGTCCCCACCCACCATCGTTGTTCTTGATGATAGGATTTTATCCAATTTGGAAAAGAATTATATAAAAAATATTCAAGTCATTTGGCAAAAACTATGGTGAATATCAAGTTTGAATGTTTGTAGTTATTTTTGTAAGGGGAAATGTTTAATGAAAACTTAAAGAGAAATTCTATTGAGTCAAGTACGGTACCTGATGGTTGTACATATAACGCAACATCTCTTTGCGATGCTCTTGAGAGAAGATTGTATCAAGATGGCCAGTGATATACAAACATATGACCTGATAATATTGTGCACCGTTGGTATATTCTTGTTTTGTTTTTCTTTGTTTTAAATATAATAATTTTAATAAAGTGTGTCGCTTACAAAGGGAGCGTTGAAGAACATGCAACCAGAGTTTTCAGCTGGCCAATGTCCATCATCAGACTGCAACGCTGCCATATAATGTATACCTCTTCTCAATGCCGTATTTGCTTCTTCGTATGTTATTTTCTCGGCATCCTCTATTTTCACCCGCGGAATATTTTGTTCGAACTTTTTCTCCCTTAGAAACTTTTTAATCAAAAATAAATACAATAAAGTTATGTTGTATAGCTAGACCAGTTTAAGCTCATGTGTTCCGTAGTTCAATGTTTTCACCTGCATACGCCACAACAGATCGGCACTAGCTTTGTATTGTGACCTATTGTCGGAGAAATTTTGTCGAGCCTGCTCAACCTCAAAGAGTTCTTCTGGAGAGCCTGCATGGGTATCAAACTCCCATATCTGCCTTCCAAGGTAGTTGTTGGTGGTGCGCAAGTGAGAATCATCTCCTGTCTTAGCTCCGATCCTCAGCTTCCACATTTTGTATCAATTCTGCTAGACAGAACAAGTCAATGTTTGTGTTAAGATTTGTTTTTCTTTATCTTAAAACACAATTAAAAAAAAAAAAAAAAAGAATCAAACTCTAGATCTCTACACTGATGGCTTGGACTAAGACCACCTCCAATGGAGGGTCTTATGCAAGTCTTAACTTAGGATCTTAAGTCAAAAATCAAAATAATTAAATCAAAAATCAAGAAATGAGTAAGAACCAAGTCTTAATTAGGATTTATAAGAGAAGCTAGGACTCCGATCCCTAAGGTGTCAGCTAGTGATTGGATGTGGGAAAGTAAGACCAAACAAAAAAAAAACAATTCAATATCTTGAAGATGAAGATTGCATTTGAATCTATGCATGTTTTGCATTTGAAAACACTTTAAATAAGATCAAATATATGATACACATGAATCTCTCTTTTGCATTTTACAAATCAAATTATGAGATAACACATGAATCTCTCTTTGTCCTATTTACCACATGATAACACATAGTAACACATGAATCTCTCTTTGTCCTATTTACCACATGATAACACATAGTAACACATGAATCTCTCTTTGTCCTATTTACCACATGATAACACATTGTAACACATGAATCTCTCTAATTTCAAAAACCAAACCAAATTTCAAAAACAAAAAAAATATTAGGAACTCCTCATGGGTATCTTACCATTGGACAAAAAATTTGTTAAGACTTCCTCATGTTGTCTTAACTTTTAAATCTCCAAATTTTAAAACTAAAAAATTGGTAAGATATCCCAAAAATTCTTACCATTGGGATTATCGTGACCTTTACGTGGGCAGTGTCTGTGATTATCAGATTATGGATGAATAAGTAACACACATATGTATCCATTTATATACTAAAGATTGCTCTAAATACATGCACAGCCGTCCAGTGGCAGTTACATTTAACATTTTAAAAGTTGAAATCTAAAAAGTTGAAATCTAAAAAGACACTATTTTTAAAAAATAAATATACTTTTTAAAAGTTGAAATCTAAAAAGTTAAAAGACACCATTTTTTCTTAAATCACTTCTAAATATACTTAGGTACATATATATATTAGATATATTCAAAATATATCTTTTTAATTTGTTAACTAGAAAAAGGCACAATTACAAGTCACAATACTATTCAATTAATATTGTTATATAAAATTTTACATAAAATTGTTAATCATAAAAAATATGAATTCATAATCAAATTTTAAGTTGTTTATACATATATATAATTGTTAGCCAGTATCCAGATTTAACTAGAGATGGAATCATCCGAAATATGGATATGATAGCATACATTATCATGTAGTTAAGTTTAAGCTTATTTTATTTAGATTGAGATTTAAGATCTTCTGTCTTAGTTGGTGGGAGAATGAGAGATGTTGATATGGACGCCATTGGGGAAAGAAGGCAGTGGAGTACGAGTGACTTCGCAGTCTTGGACCATCGAAAAATCGTAGTTGGTGACAAGATTGTGAATAAATATTGCAATCTGAAGCCTTGCAAACTCTGCACCAATACACGATCTCACTCCACCTCCAAACACCATGAACGTCTTAGAACCATTAAGCAGCTCTTTGCCCTGTTTAACATTTTTTCATCAAAACATTTCAATTTTGGATGATATTTTTTGAATAAATAACAAAAATGCTTTACGTAGACTAGAATCAGTATATACCTCCCATCTCCATGGATTAAACTCAAAAGGGTTTTCATATATCGCATGATCATAATGAATCACTGAACTTGCAACCACCACCATCCAACCCGCTGGAATCGTATATCCTGTTACAAGTCCACCCATCACCACCAAAAGAATGTTCCATATATTTAGCAAATATATTTGAGTATATGTTTGAGTAAGCGAGCGTATTATAATAGTAATACTGGCCTTTGATTTCGACATCGTTCAAAGCCTTTCTAAACATTACAGGAGCCACATTTGCCATTCGAAGAGTCTCCTTAATCACCTATATTACAACAAATGTTGTTATTAAGCTTCCTCATATTATACTTATTTTTTTATATACCCGATCGGCTGATCCGGTCAGCTTCAGTAGAAACAAACTGAAATGCTTCAGAGTGGACTTCTCCTCATATTATACTTGAAGTTTCTTAAAAGATAAATAAAATTTACCATGTTGGTGAAAGTCATGCTGTGTCTGTATTCTTCCCAGGTAATTCCAGATTTTTCATCATCTCTGTTTTGAAGAATTGCCATATGTTCTCTCTAAAATATTACAAGAAGAATTTTAAATTAAAAAAAAAAAAATATTACAAGAAAATCATCTCATCAAATCCATGATTCTTCTGTCTTCTTTAGATCAGTGAAAACTTGTTAGCTTCTATTCTATATGGATATACATTACCTTCAACTCTGATAAAACTTTAGGGTTTTTGGCAATGAAGTTCACGGCCAAAGAAACAACCGTAGAAATAGCATCTTTACCGGCAACCGGAAGAACAAAGATATGGTCCATAATGGCTTTGTCATTAAAAAGGTCATCTTCTAGCATTGTACTGAGGAAGTCTCCATGATTCTCTCCTGATTCTTTCCTTGATATAAAAACATCATTTATCACCTTCATAGCCGCTTTGCGTCCCTTGGTGCAATGAAATTGATAGAGACATTAGAGATAATATATCATTTTTAGTGTACACACCTAATCACTTCAAAGTTATGATTTATCTATAGTTTTAACATATCTAAAACTATATTTCTCCTATTATTTGGTTTCTAATTAAATTTCGTCACAAATTTCTAATTATTTGGTTACATTTTTTCCAAAATGTAAAAATGGCTTTACATTTTTCTTGTTTTTATCATATACAATTTAATTCTCCTATTTTTATTTGCATTGTTCTCAAAAAAAAAAAAAAAGAAACAAAGTACGTACTTACCGAAAAAGCTTTGTAGAACGATCTCCAGGTAGAAAGACTAGTGAATGACTCAAACCAATCAAGATTGCATGCCTTGAAACTTTCTATAAGATTTGCTTGAGTCTCTGATCCAAGGTTACTTATCAACTTGGGGGTCAAGTGAGTTATTATCAACTACAAAAGTAACAGAAAAAAACTATTATTAACACATATAATTTGATCAACATCAAAAGAAGAAAGAAAAAGAAAAACAATTTATGTACATACGCTTGTAACGGCCTCCTTAACATCGAAGCTCCCCAGGCTAGCCTTTGATCTAAGTTCCTCGCGGGTCACTCTGTCCATGTCTCTTATCATGTTATGCTTCAATCCCTCAGAGCCAAGAAAATTTAAAGTGATTTGTTTCGCATGCTTGTGGGCGTCCCCATGTTCACTTAACATGTTATCTTTTCCAAAGATCTTGAGAAAATTATCCGGAAGGCTAAACACGAAAGACTTGTTCTCTTGCCGAAAAATCTCGTAGATCACATCAGGATCCGTCGCTACCACAGTATTGGTTCCGAAAATGTTGGTGCGAAACAGTGGCCCGTACCTAAAACAGTGGCAAACATATATATAGTTGCAAATAGACAAAGCTTCTTCTCATTAAAAAGTATTTTGAAAATCTGACCTTAACATCCTATTTTTGACAAAGGGTAAGATCTCGAGGAGTCCATGAGGTTTAAAGAAGTCGATTGTCTCTCCAATTATCGGAAACCCCATTGATCCTGGAGGTAACTTGCCATTGCACTTGGGGTTTGACCATCGGTACCACCATTTGGTTATCACTAGAACAACTAAAGCTGTGACACATATCGAAACGTTCCAAATGTAGCTCATTTTGATGTGCCTTTGAGTCACCCGTTCAGATCTTTAGCGGCTCTTATATAGAGGAAACGGAAAATAAATGATTAAAAATAAGTACAACTACAACAGTTTCCAGTTGCAGATCTAAAAAATAATTTTATTCCGAGCAAAATATTAAATAATAAAATATTAAATGATATTTCGTTGGAGGATATAAATAAATATGTATATTTTGGAAGGTAAAAAAGTTTATTTATTTTTGAAAATAAAGTATCTAAAAGTTACATTTAAAAGAAAGAAGATAATTAATTAAAGCTAGAACAAAAAAAGGAGAATCAAATGAATTTATAGCTAATAAAGAAAAAAAATCTACTACTAATAAAGGGATTTTAATGAGGCTTCTCTGAACTATCCACATCAGTATTTGTTAAAAGTTAAAACAGTCTCTCAAGATGCCACATAGGCAGGCGTTGTGAAGGCTAATTTCCAAATGCCAAGTATACGTGCAAAGCTTTCTTACTTCTCACAACGTGGTTTCATAGAGGACAAATCAAAGCGTTTTTTTTTTTTTTGAATGAATGTAAAATTTATTCAACCAAAAAAACGTTTTACAATGAATGCAACCTTAATTCAAACTTGTTTTTGAACTGAAACCGAAATAAAAGAAAAGAATGTTAGCTTCTGGACTCAAACCATACACGAAGGCCATCTTCGTGTTTGCGGGGATCCTGTCGCCGGATAGATGAGATTTTATTGCGTATCAATCGATCAATCAACTTAATTAACTGATCTGCAGTACTTGGTAATTCGCCATGCCTTCGTTTGTTCCGCTCTATCCAAATAGAATGGGTAGTAGCTTGGAAAAGAAGGCGAAGAATGAAGCCAACCGTGCCTGTGATTGTGGAATTGGATAGAAGATTCAGTACCTCTATGAAACTGGTAGTGTAGCGTTGTTGAAGAAGTCGACGTGCCAGCTCCTCCCAGACTCGCGAAGAGAAGACACAAGAAAAGAAAATGTGCTCTCGTGTCTCCATCGGAGCTTGACAAAGGACACATGACGGATTTACTCCCCTGTTCCAAGAGACCATACACTCACCCGTGGCTAGTCTGTTTTTTGCCGCAAGCCATAGCAGGAAAGAGTGTTTCGGAATAGAGTACGGGAACCAAACACTCTTAGCCCAGCTTATTTTTGGCCCTGCAGTTCGGAGTTGTTTCCAAGTTTCAGAAGTGATGAACCGTGATCTGAGCTTGTTATTTGGTCTTCTCCACAAGGATACATCCGGATCAAGGCATTGTCCCTTGCTTCGAAGTCTCTCTAGCTCTGCCTCAACTTGATTTAAAATATCTAGACGGTGGTGCCTAGCTCTGTGATTTGCTAGGACTGCAGCAACCGTCACTTTAGAGGAAACTCCAAAATCAATGAAACCCCGCACTCCAAGAATATCATATAATCGACCAAGAGAGCACCAATGATCATACCAAAAGGATGTTTGTAACCCACTTTTAATTTCCATTGAGTGAAAAACCTTGGCCTACGACCTGTATTTGAGCAACTTCTTCCACATCCAAGAGCCCAAAGAGGTAGTTTCTTTGACAGACCAGAATGAACCGGATCGAATGAGTTCTCTTTTTATCCAATTTACCCAGAGAGAATTTGGATTTGAGACTATCCGCCAAATGAGCTTAAAACAGCTTACCTTATTCATTTCAACCACAGATTTGAGCCCCAAACCACCTTCATCTCTTGGCTTACAAACATCCCTCCACGCTACCTTGTTCTTCTTTGTGTTGAGAGACGGACCCGACCACAAAAATGCAGCACATATCTTTTCTATTTCCCTTACACAGGCTGAAGGTAATCGAAATGCAGCAATCCAGAAGTTGGTAAGACTTGCGATCACGGAACGTAGTAGTTGTAGTCTTCCCGCAAAGGATAGAAACCTGTTTTTCCATGAACTAATCCGGCCTCTTATTTTTTCAAGCAATGGAAGACAATCAGATAGAGTCATCCGCTTTGTTAGCAGAGGTAATCCCAAATAGCGGACTGGTAATGCACTAGAGTCGAAAGGAAATCTGGCTAGAATCTCAGCTTTGTTATGAGCAGATATACCGGCTAAGAACAGAGTTGACTTCTCAAGACTTATACTCAATCCTGAGATCTTGTGAAAATCCTTGAAAACATCGAGAATTCCTTCCATAGAGGCTGCTCTACCATCCGTAAAGACCATTATGTCATCTGCAAAACATAAGTGTGTAAGCTTCATATTTTTGCATCTCGGGTGAAAACCAAATTTTTTTACCACCGCAGCCTTATCGAGTAGAGATGATAAAACATTCATACAGATCACAAATAGATATGGAGAGAGAGAGCATCCCTGTCTCAACCCCTTTTCACTCTTGAAAAAACCAGCAAGCTCTCCATTTATTTGAACAGAGAAAGAGGCCGTCGAAATACATAGAGAAATCCAGTGAATGAATTGTTCTGGTAGGTCCATTGCTGCGAGCACATTCAACAAAAAATCCCATTGTACGGAATCAAAAGCTTTCGAAATGTCTATCTTCATCGCACAACGAGAAGACACACCTTCCTTGTGATAATCTCTCACCAATTCAGTAGCAAGTAGTAAGTTTTCCATTAGAAGTCTATCCTCAATAAACGCTGACTGATTCGGAGCAATGAAATCAGGGAGAATGGTCTTTAACCGATTAGCCAATATTTTTGAGATAGTCTTATACACCACATTGCAGCAAGAAATGGGTCTATAATCTTTCATCACCCGTGCATCTATCGTCTTTGGGATAAGAGCTAGAATTGTCGCGTTTAGTCCTTTTGGCAAGAAACCAAACTTGAAGAAAGATTGTATTGCAACTGTGAAATCACTTCCAATAATTGACCAAGCTGCCTTATAGAACTCCACTGTGTAACCATCCGGTCCCGGCGATTTATTTGTAGGCATAGAAAACAAAACCTTTCTCACCTCATCCTCCGTAACATCCGCAAGAAGATGATCCCGCTTTGCCGGAGGGCAGCGATAGGGAAGCAGCTCCCGAAGATCATCAACCTCAATACCTACATAGTCCGACGGTTTATGTGTCAATAGTTCTGAGAAAAACCGGACCCCTTCCGCTTTTATTTCCTCCATACTCTTAAGACAAATGCCATTAGGGTCTAAAATCTCATGAATAGAGTTTTGAGCATTTCTTTCCTTTATAGCATTATAAAATGCCTTATTGTTCTTGTCCCCCACATCTAACCAGTGCAACTTTGATTTTTGTTTCAGAAAACCCTCCTCTAAACCCGATAACCTCTCCCATCTTTCAACAGCTAAGGACTCCATGGCCACTTCTACCTGCGTCGGATTAGAGAGAGTACTCAACTGTCTTGCCTCTAATTCCTGAAGAGCTTCTGCAGATTTATTTGATATATCTGACAATGTGTTACGACTAAGAACTCGCAGTGATGGTTTGAGTTGCTTTAGCTGTTTTGAGAGTCGAAACAACGCTGATGTAGAGTGAAACAGAGTCGGATACCCTCTCCAATATTCCTCCAATTGAATAAGAAACTCCGGCTGAGAAGCAATAACATTTGAAAACTTAAAAGGCCCTTTTGGTTTCTGAATTTCTGAATCCAAGAAGATCTTACCACGGAGATGGTCCGAGCAGCCCCCGGATTCCATGACACAATAAGAGTTCGGATACTCTCTAAGCCATTCAGCATTATGTAAAACTCTGTCCAGCTTCTTACATATTAGACCATGCTCTTGTCGGTTGCACCAAGTAAAAAGGGGACCGTGAGTTCTCAAGTTTGAAAGAGAACAATATCTTACTACGTCCTGAAAGTCCCTCATCCCCGAAGAGACCATTGGATTAGTAGCAGAATTAGAATGTTCCTCAATGTCTAGTGTCTCATTAAAATCACCAAAAATAGACCAAGGCTTCCCACGAATTACAGCAAGGTCATGTTGCTGTTGGATATCACGCCACAATTCCTTTCTTTCCTCTGGAGTATTAAGAGCATAAATAAAAGAGCACCAGAACTCCTCATCTACTCCATGTAACTTAATATTACAAGTGATCATCTGCCCACTTTTAAATACCACCTGCAATTTAGTTTGTTTGCTCCAAGTCACCCAAATCCTTCCCAATCTACTGAAATCATAATTAGCCTCTAGACTCCAATCACCAACAGTTCTCTCCTTCACACCAGTAACTCTGTTTTCTTTGACTTTCGTTTCAAGTAAACAACCAAACTGAAAAGAATTTTCCCGAATCCATTTTCTAATAACACGTTGTTTCTTGGACTTATTCAGACCTCGAATATTCCAAAAGAAACCCGACATTAATGTTTAGATTTGGAATTCTTCTTTCTGAAAGTGCTCTGGACATTGCCCTTTGCTCGTTGGGAATTTTCTGATAAAAACTTGTGTGAATTTTTTGAATCACGTGGAAGCTGCACCCTCAAAGCAACCGAATCCTTATTCAATTGAGACTTTGGATGTGTTTCCAACGCTGCGTCTTTTATTTCAATAGCCGGAGTGGATTCAGCCTTTTCAACTGTTTCTGTTTCCGGAATGATTTCACCCTCTTCTTGAGTATCTTGCAAAACATCAAACCGTGAAGGAGATATTATACGAACCTGACCATAAACCAAGTTTTTTCCTGACCCTTTAGAGTGTTTCCCCCCCGAATTGGGGACATTCTTCCATTCACCATCCTGTCCTGTTTCGGACTGCTTCACGACCGGAGAAACAGGGAGTTCTGTTTCCACAACCGACAAAACCTTCGCAGTGACATTCTCTTCTCTACCTGCTTGTAGATTCACACTCTTTGGGCTTAACCTCAATTCAAGTACATCGTTTGAAGTTTCTTTTTCTGTAATACTGTTTGAGACTGGTGCAACAATTATTTGCGAATCTGGTCTAGCCACTGGGGAGCGAGATACTCTCGGAGAACCAGCTCGACCAATATTTGCTAAACAACCATCATCCGAGTGTCCCCACTTTTTGCAAATACCACATTTTTGTGGTAGCCATGGGTATTCAAATTCAATACGTACTTCTTCTCCTCGTATTTGAAAAAAATAAGTCTTTGGAAGCTCTTTTGATAAGTCAGCTTCCACGAAGACGTTTGCTTCCTCGAAGCTTGAAACGAGCTCCGTGTCCGGATGCAGCCTCTTCGGTTCACCCACAGGGCTTGCTAAGAAACTGAGACCCGGCCACGTAAACATAGAGTGCGGAACATTTTTAATTTTTACCCACAGCGGCATGGTTTTAATCTCTGGCTGAGCATCCTCCACTATGGGAGTCCATTTTGACATCATCATTGGCTGCTCACAAATATTCCACATGCCTCTCCTTAGCGCACGCATCCTTGCAGAGACGTTACGTATCCGGAACTTGACAGTGGTGGAATTGACCTCAAATACATCAATCCGAATACTCTTGTCGCCCAAGTTCCAGATCTTATTCACTATGACATGGATCTTGGCTACATGAGGGGCAGTAGACGGGAACCGGCCGATTAGAAAATCTTCCCACAGGGGGACTGTATCATTCAGAACTTCATCCGGTACAGCCACCATGGCCTTACCATCCACCATTGAAACTTTTACATCAAACTTAGCAAGGCTTGGCCTGCTACCAACGGCATTTGCGTACGACTTAGGACTGGATACCTCTTTAGGCTGACTTGAAACCTCCTGTGACTGACTTGAAACCGGCATGGAGACCTCTCCGACACCCTCCACCATCTTAGGGAACCCGGCGGCTGGCCGCCTGAGCACTCCTTGCGTGAGGCAAACGAAGAAAAACCTAATCGCCAAAAAAATCGCCCCTGCTGACGTGTATCAATCAAAGCGTTTTCGAGTCACTGAAACGCCTCTCTTCTTTGTTTATGAATTCGTCTCCTCCATCTATCTGTGAGACCCGTTTAGGCCCTTAGAGGCACATCTTCCTAATTGAAAACCTAGCGAGTACGTGTGTACTCAATCTCAACCTTAACAAAACCATAGAATTTTGATCTCAGGTCACCATCATCCACCATCGTTGAGATCGGAGTCATTGTTTTGGTTCGTGGTTGCGTTTTCGATCAACTAGTCTATAAGTGGAGAACTGTAGTTGATTGTCACCTACTCACTGTTCAATACCGGTTTCGATTAGGTAAAGCAAACCTAAAATGGATATGAATATGACTTAATTCTACTGAAAGTGGCTTTTTTGGCTATTGAATACGTGGCCTATGTTTTGTTTTTTTTTGTGAAGAAGAGGAAGAAGGAATCAGTGCCAAGTAGTGACTTTGGTGGTCAGTTTCTGGCAAAGGTGGGGGCACTATATGGGTAATGGGGTCAGCTGACCCC